>CM047809.1:32672753-32874332 GCA_026214975.1 Gentiana macrophylla
AAGTGATTGTTTGGCGTGTGTTGTGCGTCTTTAGCGGCCAGGAGAGAGAATCTTACTACTTCATGGTTGTACAAATCCGTGATTATGCGTGGCGTTTCACAGTTTCACGTGTTTTTTTTTATTAGAACATGGGGAATGTTAAAACGCGTCTTGCTTCGTCGTGGTTTGTTGTTTTTATCTCGGACACTTTGGGGTTCTTGTCGGGAGGCGTTTTGGCCATTTGTTTGTGAATCTTTGTTAATAAAATGTTTGGTTCTCACAAAAAACCCATCAACTATTATATTGTTGTTTTAAAATAAAATAAAAAACCTACTATTATATTGTTTAATTTAACACCACTTTAATTATAATTAACTTTTTAAAATTTAACGATGTCATTTTGATTTCATCATCTTCTACAAATTCATTTCATTCACAATTTTCTCCCCGTCCCCAACCCATTGCAGCACATATCTCGTCCCCAACCCTTTATGCTAATTATGAATAAAGGGGTTTTAAATCAAACAATATAATAGTTGGAAATTGTAATTTTATCGATTAAAATTTTAAGATTGTAAAAAGCATTGTGATATTTATTAGATTTAAAAGCTACTTAAGCCACTTTGTATTAGAAAACTTTGTTCTTAGAACACCTTAATTGATACAATTACAATAATGAACAAGGCTATTTATAGCCAAATACACAAAGTGTAAACATTGTTAGTCAGCAATTAAAAGCTACGTATGTTGTAATCTTTTGTCAAACTAGTGAACACGAAAAGTCTTTGGGCGGTCACGACCATTGATCTACACTCATAAGATTTTGTTCACATCTACTACATTGCCTCACTTGAGCCCAAAATCTTCAAAGCTTCATCATTCAAGCATCTTTCACCGGTTTAGTAAATGACTCCATCTTGATTGTTTTGTGAAGATATACGCAGCTTGTTCTTGAGTTGGACAATAATCAATAACAATCTAACATTCACGAACCAACTCTCTTATATAACGATATTTGATATCAATGTGCTTGTCACGACCATGAAAAGCTGGATTCTTCGATAGTTCGATAGCTTATGTATTGTCACAAAAAATCTTAGTTGGTTTAGATTGTTGATGATGTAGAAAATCAAGAATGCGCCTCAACCACACTTTACTTTGCGTAGCTTTCTTTATAGGCTGCCCGTATATTACCTTACCTGCTGTTGACAAAGCAATGACACATTGTTTCTTGAGCGACCGTGAGAAAACACGGATCTAAGAAAATGCATAACTTTGATACTTTTTCTTTGAACCGTCTGACCCAATCATTATCTGTGTATCCAACAAGAAACACATTTTGCACACACGAATAAAATATTCGGCGTGACTACATTATGCCCTCGATATATCTTAATATCCGCTTAGGTGCTTGTAAATGGGATTGGCCTGAGACTCGTGAAGCGACTTATAAGTCGACACCGGTTATATCGGGCTGGTCGAAGTCGAATATCTCAAGTTTCCAACAAGTCTTCCACAAATATGTAGGATCAACAAACTCACGGTGCCATCTTTTATCAACTTGTTTTTCTTCCACGGAGTTAAGATTGGTTTTAGCACAATCCATCTTAAACTTCTTCAAAATATCACTGCATATTTCTTTTGTGAAATAGAAGATTCCACTATCCATTTGATGTATCTCCAAACCAAAAATTAAGACATCAAACGAATCATGTCATTTCAAAATGACTAATCATAGCCTCAATGAATTAAAATCATTTGTGCATTATTACGGTAAAAATAAGATCATCAGCGTATAAGCACACAATAATGATGTCACATCACGAATATTTGACATATAAGGTATGCTCTTGGGGCATCGTTCAAAACCATGATCAATAAAATAAGAATCGTCTGAGGTATACCGTGCTCTACGGGGCTTGTTTGTGTCCATCTAATACCTTTTTCAAGCGATAAACTTTACTTTCTTGTCATTCAAAAATATATCCTGCGAGTTGATCCACATAAACTACTTCTCCGAGAACACCGTTGAGAAAAGCGATTTCACATCTAAGCGATAATTTTCCACGAACTTTGGCGACAAAGTGAAATAATCATCTACAGAAATGTATCAAGTCTTTTAGCGAGGCGAACACCTCAAAATAATCAATACACCATCTTTTGCTTGTATCATTTTGCTACAAATCGACTTTATAACGTTCCACTCTCCATTGGCTTTGTGCCGTTTTGTACCCATTTTACCCCAATAGGTTTCTTGCATGGTGGAAGGTTTGTCGGCTCCCAAGTATCATTCTTACCAATTGAATGAATCTCATCATTCATGGCTTGTATCCAGTAATCATTTCTCGAAGCTTCTTCAAAGCTATCTGGATCGCAATCTGCAAACAAAGCGAAATTAAAAATTTCTTCATCGGACAAGTCATTATCATTTCCAATGACATAATCTTACAGCGAAGTGTACTTGTCTTTGTCGTTGTGGGCGACTGAGGCGAATATTCGATAACAAATTCCTCTCTTGGTGGTTACGCTTTTTGTATACTAGAACCAACTCTTTGGAATAAATCTTGCTTGGTTTTCTACTTTTTAGGTGACCAATCCCAAGCTTCTTGTTCTTCAAATATAATAACTTTTCTGTTACGGATTAAACAACCTAAACCACTTTTGTTTGATGAGAATATCAATAAAAATACACTTTTGGATTTATCATCCAATTTCTTTCTCAAAACATCAAGAACATGGGCATAAAGCAATACAACCAAACACTTTTAAATGTCAATATTTGGTTTTTTCCTTGTCATAGCTCATATAGTGTTTTCCACAGTACACTTCGGTAGGACACATGTTTAAGACATAAAAGCACAAAGCAACGGCCTCTGCCCAAAAGATTTAGGCAATTTCTTAGAATGCATCATAGACCTTACCGTGTCCATGACCGTTCTGTTTTCCTCTCTACCACTCCGTTATCTTTGAGGAGTATATCTAGCCACGTCATATGATGTTTGATTCCATTATTTTCTAGAAAATCATCACAGACAAGATACTCAAAACCTCAGTCTGTTCTCAAAGTTTTAATCTCATATCCACTTTGTTATTCAATGTACTTTTTAAAACTTTTAAAAAAATCACAGGCATCAGATTTATTTCTCGAGAAAATACACCCATCTATTATTAAAGTCATAAATGAAAGATATAAAATACTTACTACCTCCGTTTGAAGGTTCTTCAACATAACCACGAATCTGAATGATCGAATTTGCACAGTGGTGTACTTGCTCTCCTGCCTTATTCTTTGGAAACGGATCTCGTGGTGTTTCCACAAGTCTGAAGACTCACAAACTTTATGAGGAAAGTCAATATCTGGAAATCTCAATCTTGACTTATTCATGCCAAGAAACTTTAAAATTCCAAAGTTCAAATGTCCAAATATTAGATGTCATAACCATGTATCATCAAAACTCACAAAACTAAAACAAGGTAAAGCTTTGCCATAATTAATTTTCAGTGAAACAAATGGTTATTACTCATGTTTACCTTTGCAATGAGTCCTTTCTTTGGATCACTTCTTGTACACGTTCTTTGATTGAAGACTATGCTATAGCCTTTCTGTGACAAGCGTCCAATGCTCAACAAATTATGGCGTAAACTAGGCACATAGAATACATCGAAAATAGCATTAGAAGAACCATCTTTTAAAAGTGTAAGCGATTCTTCCTTTTCAAAGCTGGAACCTCGATTATTATCTCCAAATTTAACGATTGGTTGTCTGAAGTATCAAATCGAGAGAACAATTCTTTGTTCCACACATATAATTACTACAACTTTGAATCGAGAATCCAATCATTTACGGTTCTCATTAGTTCCAAAATGCGCCAATAATGAAGTTTCAGGACTATTACTATTATTATTTTACGCAACCTTAGCTTTGATTTTCTTGCTTATTCTTGTAACGACAATGATTTTGATAATGCCCGAATTTCTTACAATTATAACACTTGAATATTCGATTTGTCTTTTTTCCGAGAAAAATCATTACTTTGTTCATTATGACCAGAATCATTATTATTTCTTTGGTAATTAAAATTACCTCTGCCTCGGCCTCGGCCTTGTCCACGACCACGGCCTCTACCACGAAAATTTTGACCACGTTGGCTGAAGCTACATGATTCGATGATTACGCCTTTAGATTTGACACATTTAGTTGTGTGCGCATAAAAGCTTCTTCAACAATAGAAATAGATTGTTGATCTAGAAAATTTCAAGGATAATAACTCACCTCCAATTGATACATAGTCATTTCATCAAGATTTACAGTCGCTTGAATGACCGTTTTTCTTCATGTAAATTTACCGTCAAGGATCGAGGATTTTCTGCACTACTGTGCCTCCGTCGGACTCTTGCCATTTGTGCCCATTTTCTTTGGCGATATATCGTACTTTTGCAATAAAATCACCAATGGCTGAGTTGTTCTCATCCGAGCCAACTCGAGGCGCCTCATAATTCACGCAAGCGAACCTTTTTAACTTCAATGTTACTTGGTTGGCATTGACTAGGATCTTCCACGTCTCTTTTCTTGACTTGACATTCATAAATTTATTATAAGCGGCTTAACTTCGACCACACATTATTAAGATAATGACGAGCTAAACTATCATTCCTTGATTCTTCCACGGCGCTTATATCATGCTTCATTTAAATTCTGATGACATCGGGAATGTAAAGCGTTTTCAACGACATCCCGTATACCAATGACCTCGAAAAAATCTCTCATTTTCCACTCCATTGATCAAAATTATTTTACCGTCGAATGTAAAAATGGGACAAGATGTATAATTCTTTCTCACTTCCTAAATAAAATAATAATAATTGAAGTGGGTGTCAAATAATTAATATATGACAAGACAATTCCTTTAACTTCAATCAAGTGGCTTTTATTCCTCGGATAAGCGAGCCAACTTCAATCTCAAAGAAAGTCGATTCTTTGACATACAAGAAGTAAGAATTGACTAGGCTTCTTACGCCTCTGAAAAAAAGAGACCTTTAATCAACTCAAAGGCTGCAATGGAGAAATGATTCAGAAGGAATTCAATGCACAGGTAGATTTCAAGCTCGGTTTTTTTTCACGGAATACTTTGAGAGCAGAAAAAAATAAAGATCGTGAAAGGCAAAAATGGAATAGATTAAAAGGGCGCCAAGTTTGTGAGTCATGTACTTGGGAGAAACACCACAGGAGATCTATTTCTAAAGAATAAGGCATGGAGGAAAGTACACCAACTGCCGGGTGATTCATTTAGACACGGTAGAGTCTGCTCCTCGACTATTACGTCCGGCGTCTTGATGCAAGTCGATAACGGTGATGCGGCAGAGCGGCTCGTTTATCTCTGATATCAACTTTGGGCTGGCCCAATTACAAATAATCCGACCCCTTGGGCCCATATATCATCATAAGTCCCCAGGACTAGGGTGGATTGCTTTACTATTGCCAGCACGAAGCGGTTACTGCTTCCGTTATTAATACTACGCGAAAGCGAGGCCAAGTTGCACCCGTCCGTTATCATTATAACCGTAGACTAAACCATTCATTAAACCGTTTCTTGTCACATAACCACTTTCTCTGTCCATATTATTTTTATAATTTAGACTTTTAGGCGCCCCTCTGCAACATAAGTAAGTCTTTATCTATTTTATTACGCATTTCTTTAAAATCATTGATCTTTCATGAGTTTGAGAGCCAATCACTTCTAGTGAATCTATAGAGAAACTATTTGAATCCCCAGAGAAAATATCCAAAGCCATAGATAGTGAGGAAGTGAATTAAATCTAACCCTGTGTTTTGCCTGACACTTTGATAAACTCCGATCATCCATCCTCATCAATTGATTTAAAAACACCTCCACTCTTGGAGATAACCCGTTGTGTCTTTTGCCTCCTCTCCTTTTGCCTCTCCTTTTTGCCTCACAGGATATTCACTCCAGCTATTCGTACACGATATCGAGAGAAGATCACTGCGCCTTCTTAAACACCTTAAAGAGAAAATCAATCGATTTGACAAAACCAAAGCGATAATGGCTTGCCACGGTGTTGCCCGACATAATGACCAAGGCGAGATGGTGGGTTTATTAAAAACCTATAAGATCCGTCTTGAGCCTTTTGAAGTTGTTCTTCCTAAACCGGCCCGAGTATGCTTACGGTCCTCCGGCCGGTTTTACGCACGATATCTGTTGATCGGCTCCACATTGGGTTAAGGTTTCCTCTCCCCGGGTGTGTAGAGATAATGAAGTATTATAAGTTAGGAGTTGGTCGAGATCCATCCGAATAGCATTAAATTTCTCATAGGTTTCATGATTTGGTGTCGTATGAACACCACTCCTTTCACAATAACATTATTCGGGAACTTATCAATGCAAATTAACACAAGGTAGTGGGGTGGTACCATCTCGATCGTAGGGCGGTGCTCCGCTCATCCCGATGACTGGCAAAGATAAGACAAAGAAGAAGTGGCAAGAGCACTTTTTCTTTGTGAAACACAATTCGGATGCCAGTTTAGGGCGATGGAATACCTCTTCCATGAAAGACAAGTTGGAAGACTTCATTGATGCTCTGTTGTCCCGATATCTTGTTAGTAACAAAATTTCTCTCAACTTAGACTTCGTAAGTTACGCTTTTGATAGATCTTTGCTTTCTCGACTTGATTTGCATGGCTTGTTGGCTCGTGGAGTTTTCAAAAAGCAGTCTGAGAAAATGTATGTTTGTACTTGCGTTTTGTTTGATTTTTGATAATAATTAATGATTCCTTTCTTAGCTTGTAGTGGCCAATGTAGATGACTTGATCGATGTCGGCGTTGGCGAGGAGGAGGAAGCGGAGGCGAGGCGGTGGAAGATTACGGCGGACCTTGTCCGTTATTCCGAGGAGGTGATGTTTACGGTCGACAGAGATCTTGAGATAGTGCGGGCTCTGAATGCTGCTTTGTGCGGAAGAAACTCTGCTGCTAATCATACGGCGAGAATACTCACGAGCACCATTAATCTGAGGATCATTTGTTGAAGAAAATCTCCCGGGGTCAAGTTCACGAAGTGGATCTGATTCCCCGCCGGGACCGTTTCCCAAAGGAAAAAGAAGAGACTAGATCCACCCCTCTGGCGATTCTGCTAGTGGTTCCTCTTTCAACTTTGAGGACATGTCTGCTGATGATTTTGCGGTTACGTAAGTGGTTTTTCATGAAGTTTTCATTTTTCCTTTTATTTCATTTTGGCTCTAAGACATTCTTTTTGCGGTGTTACCGCTGGGTAAGGCCTTGCATAAGAAAACTTCTAGTATGGACAAAGACATTTCTACTCTGCGGCACCAAGTGATCTAGTTGGATGAGGCCAATGCTAAAGTGGCCACTTTTGGAAGAATCCAACCTTGAAGCCAAGGCTAAGGTGGCCAATTTGGAAGAAGCCCACCTTGTTGCTCAACGAGAGATTGAGAAGTTGAAGTCTGATCTTGCCAAAGGCGAGGTGTGATATTCACTCAGAGGAACAATTGAACTTAAGAGATCGGTTGGCGAAATTGAATGAGAGCACGCAACATCTTGCTCTTGCAAAGAAGATGAAGGTGACTTTGTGAAACCACTGAGGCATTTGGAGGAAATCCTACTCGAAATATCGTCCGGAGAAGGTTGTCGCTGGGTATAAGTCTTCTCCACAGACTTATGAGGAAATCCAGATCATATTGGCTCCCGCTCTGCGCAGAGGATATACACTTGGTGTTGATGAGGCCAAACACTGTGACACAGGTGATTAACACTCTGCTAATCACGGTTGTATGATAAAAAAGCGAGAGATCTTCACGAAGCGATATGATGAATACAAGAATGGAGAAGACATAATCGGCAAATATGCTAAGAAAAAAATCCGCTCAACCTTGGAGAAACACTCGACCTTGAGAGAAACCTGCTCAGCCTTCAGCTCCCTCTACATCTTAATTTATTTCCTTTTGAAAACTTTGAATTTGCTGTCTTTTCAAGCAGCTTTTGATGTAGTAACTATGTATGTTATTTCTTGTCAGTGACATTTCTAGTCTTTTGAACCTTTTGAATTTATACCTTTGGATTTGCGTCTTTGAATTTGATATTCTCTGTTTAAGTCCTTTGCTTCTTTGAATTTGACACATTCTCTGTTTAGAGATCCTTGTCTTCATGTTGCGCTGCAAAGAAGTTAAGATTTGTATCCTTAGCTTCTTTAGTTTTACGTTATATGCTGCATGGAACATACGTTTTCTTCATAGAATTTTCTTGCCTGCAAGTTTATTGATTGTTTGGGGCTTTACGCCCGTAGTGCCTTTCTTGTTGCAAATTTGGCAATTTCATTTTAAGTGGGACTTACGCGAGAATGACCTTCTTGTGCAAGTTTGACATTTTATTTTTAAGTGGGACCTCGCCTTGAGAATGCCCTTATGCGCTTGCAAGTTTGGCATTTTATTTTTAAGTGGGACTTACGCCGAGAATGCCACTTGCTGCGCAAGTTTGGCATTTTTGTTCTCTGAGCAAGATTTACGCCCGAATTTTTGCGATGCAAGTTTCTTGAGAAATTAAGTATCTTGTCCTTAACTCTTTGTTTTAGCACAAGTTAAAAGCATGCATATGTATAATCACAAAATTAAAGAGGAACATTGATTCAATGTAGCCTTATTCTGAGGAATAAAATTGCTTTTAAGGAAAAAAATTTCTTAAGTGAGCAGCATTCCAACTTCTAAGGCTGTTTTCCCAGAGGCATTAGCTAGTTGATAAGATCCTTTCCATTACACTTTGATGATTTTATAGGGACCTTCCCAATTTGGGTCTAGCTTTCCAGTGGGGCCTTGCTTCTTGGCGTCATTTCGCCCAGTACTAAGTCACCTTCTATGAAATACGTACCTCTAATTTTGGAGTTGTAGTACTGGGCAATCCTCTGCTTGTATTTGGCCATCTGTATCAGTGCAATGTCGCGTTTATGCTCCAGCTCATCTTTGACATGCAACATGTCTACCTCCTGTGTTCTGGACAGGTATAATTACATCATCTGGGAGACTTGTGTCCAATCTCTGCGGTATTCTTGCCTCATCCATATGCTAGGGAGTATGGAGTTTCTGAGTAGCGACATTTGGTGTAGTCTGTCGCCCATAATATATTTGGGAGATGGTCTACCCAGGTGAGATCCTCTTGTTCCAATCTTTTCTTGATCCTGCTTTATTTATGCATTGGTGCATTTCCACATCCATTGGCTTGGGATGAGCTGCGATGTAAAGTCTTTGGGAGATCCAAGGTTTGTGCACCATGCTTGCACTCCTTGATCTTCAAATTGTGTTCCATTATCGGATATGAGAACTTTAGGGATTCCATATACGCACGAGAATATTTCTCACGGGAATTTACGTATTTGGTTGGGTTGTGATGGTGGTTAGAGGTTCGACTTCTATCCATTTGGTGAAATAATCTACATACCACCACTAAGAACTTGAAATTTCCAGTGCTTTGGGTAGTGGTCTCATTAAGTCTATTCCCATTGATCAAAGGCCATGGAGATACAATCGGTATCATTTTACGTGTAAGATTATGTGATATGTTGCTATGCACTGGCATATCTGCAAGTTCTAACCGATTCTCCGCGTCTTCTTGCATTTTACGGCGATAATACCCGTAAAGCCTACATTTTACGGCGAGCTCTTGCTCCCAAATGATTTCCACAAATTCGAGGTGGATTTCTCTTAACACAAAGTCTCGCTTCTTCGGGGGTAACACATCTCGGACCAAGGTGCCGTATAAGATTTTACATCAGAACATCGTTGAAAAGAGCATACCTAGTGAGAGTCTTATTAGTTTCTGGCATGTACTTTATCTTGAAGCCTCCCATCTCTCATATACATTACAATTGGATCCATCCAAGTCTCTGATTGTGTTATTGGCCTCGTCACAACTTTTACGCTTTAGGCGCTCAACTAACACCTTTTTGTTGGATAAAATTTGACCACTAATTTTGATAAGGCATCTGCTCTGGTGTTTTGGGCCCGAGTGATCTGTTTCTACTTCTACCATTAAGAAATTATGCAATTTTTTACATTGCCCTTTGCAAGTACTTTTCATAGGACCTTCCTTTGCTTCATATTCTCCTTTGATATGATTTATTACAAGGTTGTGAGTCCGTGTATGTTAGGTGTAGTGCCGAAAGACAATTTGTGTAATTGTTTTTAATGGATGGCGAATTTATCTCACCTTATTACTTGCTTTGTGCTTGTAAGTAATACCTTTGCTTGCAAACCACTAAGTATATCGGTATGTAACAGCTTAACTTTCGATGTATGGCATGCGTGAGGATTGAGTTAGTGGTGATATACTTAAAGCTGATTAGTCCGTGGTGAACTTAATCGAGTTTAGGGTCTCTTGATTAAAACACCAATAATCGCCCGAGAACACCTTAGGGTGTGATAGTCTTATCGGTTGTCGGTGAGGTACCTACGTGGGGCATTTATATATGATGGCATTCATATAGAATTTGGACCGATTTAATCTGAATTTCTCGGTATAATTCCGTGTCGAGGAATCTTATTAAATCATTAGATGATCATATATGGATCAACCTTAATCTGAGGTGATCACGAGTCTTTGCTTGTCCCGGGTAGTGTTTGATGTGTTGAATTCACGGTTCACTTTAATATGTGTTCCAAGCCACTTCTCATTGGCACTATCTCAGGATGAGTGAGTAGTTACGATTTTCCACGGACATGGAATCCATTCCTTCTGCGGGAAGTAGAGAGCGATCCCTTTATTTGTTAGCCCTAAGAAAGTGATCGATCCGGGAGTTCACATTTGACTAATTAGCTCTTAGTCGGATATGTGTACTAATTGATCATCGAGGGTTGATGGTAAATAAGGATAAGATATTTGGAGTTGGGTTCACGGAGACTTCCCACTCGGAATGGGCGATCTATGGAGGGTTAATCCGTATGTAGTGATTATATCAATGGGCGCTTATTCACTCTATATGGGTTGAGTATAAGTATACATCTATAATCGGTAGAGTTCGATTTGGGTTTATGGTGGCGTAATCCGGAATTAATAATTAATGTACTTATTACATTCGACGAATAATTAATTATTGGAGATTCTCTTGGTTATAGGTCAGTAGTCCCGATGTGACTTACGTAATTCGGACTAGTAATCTTGTTATTTGGGCCTCGAAAATAATTAATTGGTTTTAAATTAATTAATTGATATGCATGGATATTATTTAGTTGGACTAAATAATATTATCTGTATAAAACATTTATGTGAGAACTTTTTGACCTAAAGTGGCGCCTCATGTCCTATTATTGTCACAAGAATTAATTTTTTTGTGATGTGGAAAATAAAAGATATTCTTGTTATATGATTGGTTGGATGACTTGTTATTTGATTTCCTATTGGTCAATACATGTCACAATTAGTCATTAAGGAAAATATCTTTTATTTGGATTAATTAATTATTTAATTAATTAAAACTTGGAGGCGAGGATTTCTTATCACATAAAAGGAGAGTTATTCAAGGGAAATTGGATTGAAAATTTAGACCCTTGCCACAAAATAGAGAGAAAAATTAGTTTTAACTTGTCTTGGGTTACAGAAGAAGAAAAACTTGGAGTTTTCTTGGTGTTGCATATCAAAGAGGTTCGTTTATCAAGAAGGGTGTCCACCAACCCGTTTGGAGAACACATCGGAAGATCAAGGCTTCTCTTCCGATATTGGTAAAATAATCTTAACCCACTTGTAGTACTTAAGTCCTTTAATTATGTATTGTGATATATGAATCGTGATCCATCCATTTGCGCGTAGATCTAATTCGTTTAGATCTAAGAACCTGCATCCTTCATGTGGTATCGGGCCAGGTTCCACGATTTATATAGTCATAATCGTAATTAAGCGATTTAAAGGAGTGGAATTGCATGTAGGTGATATTTTACTTATTATTATGCATTAATAATTTTTAAATTGCTATGGTTGAAGAGATGGATTGGGGTTGGCACCGTTTTCCCGTTAGATCTATTGTAAACTCATATAAGCGATGAAAATTCGTTCATATGAGTATAGGAAATATGTAATTTATGTATTATTGCAATTTTAATTTCCAGAAAATAGATCTGTACATTAGCTGTTTAGTCTTTTCGTTTTTCCGTTGTTTGAGCCATTAAAACGAAGATCCCTCCGGTCAGAATCTAGATTGGAAGTTGATGAACAATCCCACAAATTTTAGTGTCCATCAGAGTCCGTTTGGGTTTCCGTTCGTTGCTGCGAAGTGGCTGCTGTAACAGAAAAACGCAGGATTCACAGAAACCTAACTGTGACTTCTTCGATTTTCTGGGAACAATTGGACCGTTCAAATTAAAATCCGACCGGTCATATCGATAATCATCGAGTTTTGGACGTGAGATAAAATTTTCAGGGACGATCGGGATTTATCTTCATCCCGATCGATCTCGGGAAAGTATATGATGCGCTGCTGTGAGAGTCTGTTTCAGCAGCAAGTTGGGCGGCTCACTGAGGAAGATTGACAAGTCAAAGCTCGATCCGACCGTCCATCTTGAAGTCCGAAGAATGAAGATCAGATCTGGAAATTTTCGTCCTGATCCAAGTTCGTTTGATATGCCGATCATCGAAGATTCTTAACAGCTGCAGATTAGGGTTTTAATTTATTTTGAATAGATTAATTCTGGGGTGTGCCGGTCCATCTCGGTGTTTATTTTCCGCACTAGTATACATGTGTAGATTGTATGAGTAGAATCGGAAAATCGCCATGACATGCATCATATCATGAATTCCACTCCATATGCATACATGTAGAAATTAATTTGAGAATTAGTTAGGCATGTATAAAACACACGATTAGTTTTAATTAATTGTTTGATATTAATTAGAAACTAATTAGGGTAAAAACCGAGGAACACGGGTTTTCAATCGTCGAGGTTGGGTGATGGATTCTCGGTGAATCCCACTCTGCGAAAGCATAAGGAGTAAAATCCGAAACCTCGTGGTTAAGGTGTTGGATTCTCGGTGAATTCCACCTTACACAAGGCGAGATTACGTTTTTGTTCCGTAGTGTCTCGTGAAAGTTTGATGTTTAAGGATTGGATAATCACGGGCAAACGGGTTGAAGTGGTTTAACCACGGTTGGGTGGTCAGCGGTAGCTACGGCTCAATCGACTTCACCCTCCGTGTGTGGCGTTTGCGCGAAGTGCAGCAATCTTGAGCCATCCGAAGAGCCACTACGGCTCAGCGGACCTCTCTAGCCTTGACCCGTCCGGCGGCCACATATGTTCTAACGAATAGGTCGGGTGGGCTAGCCCACATAACCGACAACATTCGGGCCTATGATTTATTGTTCCTTAATGTAACATCAAGTCCAAAAGCGTGATCGATAAACCCACCACTTTTTCAAAATATTGAGTGGGAGCGGGAGAAGCGACGGCCGACCCCACGGCCTCTTTGTTGACACAAACAGCGTGAGAGAATGGTGGCGCCTCGTGCGGCACTGGGACCGGCCTCCTGAGAAGGCCTTCACGCTATCAAAATTCAAGGCTTGGTCTCCGAAAGGATAGGATTTTGGGTACTCGTCGGGTCAGCGACCGACCACTAAAGCGACACACTCGGGGTCTACCTAAAAATGCGAGGCAGTGAGTCACACTCATAAAGGGTATTTTTGGTAGTACCTTGGCTGAAAAAGGCAGGTGATTGGCGATCACAAATGAGATGTTCGATTCTCAATCGATCTTCAATATTAATCGAAACCTCTTTGACCTACCACTAGCGACCTTTGAGGCATTAGATTAAATCCTTGGAGCAGTAGGATAGACTATAAGTACTTAGTTTATGTTCACGAAATTTTAGTAGTGTATGATTTGGATTTATTTTACATCAATTTTATTTACAAGCTGTTATATACATCTCTACAATGTGCTAGGCGCTAGTGTAAAATTGACTAGTAATGACTTCGTTAAAAAGTGATAAGTAACTAGAGCGTTGTATTTATTAATCTAACATGCCATTAATTTTTGGAAGGGATATTTCTCTTGAGCCTTCAAAACATAAGTGGCGTAAATAGGTATGTCACTTCTTTGTCACTCGTCTTGAGCGAGAGACAACCGTAGTTAGTTTGAAAGATGATTGGGACGATAAATTCTTCTAGTGAATTTTAATTGTGTAGTGTGCACACGAGAAATTTTCTAATAGAATAATTGGAGAATCATAAATTTAAGTGTCGCTAGTTAGGCGGTATTTGGAACCGATAAACTAGTGAGAGCTTTTATCTATGTTTTCTAATTTATTAGAAAATTAGTCCCATTTGGGTAACACTTTCATTAGACATCCCACGGTTTCACGAGTAGTGTCTACTCAATTGAGCTGCTAGTTCAAGACTATTTCCTTTTAAGGAAAGTTGAGAATGGGAAAGAATGTCTATAAGTGTTAATCATCTTAACTAAAGTTTTGAGGCTAAACCGAAACATTAATTAAATAAAGTATAGGATAAGGAAAGTGATTTAGCATCACTAACCAATGAATCATTAGCGACTTTCTTAACCGAGTAACTTGACTCGGTAGCTTAGTTCTTTGGAAGAACAAGGAAGGCGTGCATTAACGATTAATAGAGTAACAGCGAGCGGTAATTTATTTATAATAGTGGGAGTGATATAAGAAATGAATTTGGATTCTATCCTTGAATATCACGAAAAATTTATTTTTACGTTTCTGGTCGTTGAAACAATTGGATTCACTTTCAACTCGATATATTGTTGCCTCATAGAAAGTGAATATGACATTTGTAATCTGAATCCGAGACTCGAACTTTTGTTTGATAAAGTCGAACCACTTAGAAACAATTTGAATAAGTATGTAACACACATAAAACTATTAAAGGTAAAAGGTTTCCGTATTAAGATAAACGACCCTTCAATATCTATTAATTAGTGCATATATCCTAGAGACAAGACACTGTTGGTGGCTAAGGGTGATTCTATCTCCCGAGTCTTGGAACACTATCTCAAAGGAACAATGACTAAGTTTCCTTTCAATCGAGGAAAGGGTAATAGTTTTGAAGGGAGTAACATAAAAGCTTATTCACCATGACCTTGGGGTCTAGTGAGAGATACAAGCTAGTGGGAGATTTTGAGTGGTGACATTACATGTCGATAACTACTCAAAACAACTGGTTGGTTTATCAAAAGAATACGAGGAGGTGTCTACGATTTTAGCGAGAATATAGTATTCCATGCTCGAAATAGGCTATCGCATAGTCTTGGGGTGATGCTCGGCACACCCTCTAGTGGAATGTTTCTCAGAGGAAGAAACCATAGACTTGCCTATATAGTTATTGATGTGCTACTGATACACCTTTGCTGAGACTCGATTAAGATAATTGGTTGCAAAATAGCAGTTAACATTATTATGTAAACCGAGAAGTCTACTAGAAGATGCCGGTGAATTTATGGATAATGAGTGAATTCGGTTCACACCACTTCCATAAATGTAGGCATTTAGCATTTAATGCTTGAAGGTAGGGTTGGAGATTTTGCGCATCGTTCGATTTTATTTGTTAGTGAAATGCCTTAATGAGGCAGTGAAGGTTGGTTGTAAGATTCTTGAGATCGAAAGTGGCGGTTGGTTTGTCACAATTCTTGATAGAATCTATAAATGCTGACCTTAGACCTTAGAGTCTGATTACCCAAAGGAAGTTACTATCGATTTAATCGGACCACGTCCAACATTAGTTGTTGGTGATTACAACGATAAATACTCTTAGATCGAATGTCAATCCACCCAAAGACATTGTGGGAGTATGGTTTAACCGTTGACCCATTGTGATTTTGTGGACTTTATAATCTGCTAGGATGATTGATAACCTATGGCTCTTGGTGGGGTGTATAGGATTACGATTATAGAGGTTGGTTTGAAAACCTTAACCACTGTGAATGGAGTTTTGGTACTCGGGTTACTGTTGACCTCTTGTAGAACCACACGAGTGTCTCGGGCCCGATGGGAGCAATTGGATCTACACGGAAAGAGTCAAATGAATAGGAAAGTTTAAACTTTCGGTAGCAAAGTTGAGTGGTATAGGGGTAATTCCACGACAACTAGAGAGTTAACTAGACCTTGAACTCTCTCACCACTCGATCTTGCTAGATTTAGTTAAGCGAGAAAATAGGGGTGATTCCACGAGACTTTCTTGCCGAACAACGGAATCTGAATTCATTCGAGAACATAAGGGTTTTAGCTAAGAATGAATAACGGATTAGTTACAAAGCGAGAAGATAGGGGTGATTCCTAAGACCTTTTTGCGAGACTAACGATATCTTAATTCATTCGAAAAGAACCTTTGGTAGGAGGCACTGCCATGGCTTATATCCTTTGTGGATTTAAGAGAACCTCTCGGTCATTTAAAAGTCACATGTTTTAAAATATGTGGACTTGACCAAAATATTGATAAGTCTTTCGTATTTGGATATCAATATTGGTAAAGTAGTAGTATTAGTGTTCATGAATGATAACACTTGAAGCGGTTTGGAAACAACATGTGTGTGCTATCTGAAGTCGAAGCGACACGCCAAAATTCTCTGGATGAGAGAATTGGACTATATTCTAAGAATTTGATTCGGTCAAATTCACGAGAATGAGTCATTGGATATCCCACGATCTTATTGAATAAGATGATTATGCATATCTGATTTGCGGCATTCAGCGAGTAGTCCTACCTTACCTCTACGGGGAATGATTCTCTAAATCTCGGATTAAAGAGAAAATGGGATAGAGTCTCTCTTGGATAACGGCAAGTCGAGGTTGTCACAAGTCAATAGTAGTCGAATCTCGGATTCGAGCATAAAATAAGCGGTTTAATCGTCCTCAAGTATCGTTAGAGAGCGAGGAAACAAATGCTTGTATATTCGGTGCAAACTTGAATATGGTTGACTTCTTGATTACGACTTGTAGTCGATTAAGGATGATCATTCACGTTGATCTCGGGCTCGGTGTTTACTCATAGTGCTTAGAATTTCCTTTTTTGAGTGCAGGAGTAATTCCGGTCACGATAAGCCGATATCACTTCATTGTGAAAATAGTGAAGAGATAGCTTAGAAGGATCTTCTCGGTCCTTTAGAGGTCAAAAGCATATTGAGAGAAGTACCGCTGATTGGAAGGACCGACAGCGTTTCAATCCTAAAGATCGTCTCAGTCGACAAACTAATCGATGTACCAAGTCGAGTGCTTGGAGAGTGCGGCATTGAGTGATATGTCTCATCTACTTTTAGAGCAAGTGGGAGAGTGTTGTGAATAAGATGAGAAAGGGTGTGCTCTAAAAACAATCGTTGCTTGTCATTTCGTGCAAGTGGGAGATTGTTAGGTGTAGTGCCGAAAGACAATTTGTGTAATTGTTTTTAATGGATGACGAATTTATCTCACCTTATTACTTGCTTTGTGCTTGTAAGTAATACCTTCTTGCAAACCACAAGTATATCATTATGTAACCGCTTAACTTTCGATTGTGTATGGCATGCACGTGAGGATTGAGTTAGTGGTGATATACTTAAAGCTGTTAGTCCGTGGTGAACTTAATCGAGTTTAGGGTCTCTTGATTAAAACACCAATAATGCGCCCGAACACCTTAGGGTGTGATAGTCTTATCGGTTTGTCGGTAGAGGTACTACGTGGGGCATTTATATATGATGGCATTCATATAGGATTTGGACCGATTTAATCTGAATTTCTCGGTATAATTCCGTGTCGAGGAATCTTATTAAATCATTAGATGATCATATATGGATCAACCTTAATCTGAGGTGATCACGAGTCTTTGCTTGTCCCGGTAGTGTTTGATGTGTTGAATTCACGGTTCACTTTAATATGTGTTCCAAGCCACTTCTCATTGGCACTATCTCAGGATGAGTGAGTAGTTACGATTTTCCACGAGACATGGAATCCATTCCTTCTGCGGGAAGTAGAGAGCGATCCCTTATTTGTTAGCCCTAAGAAAGTGATCGATCCGGGAGTTCACATTTGACTAATTAGCTCTTAGTCGGATATGTGTACTAATTGATCATCGAGGGGTTGATGGTAAATAAGGATAAGATATTTGGAGTTGGGTTCACGGAGACTTCCCGCTCGAGAATGGGCGATCTATGGAGGGTTAATCCGTATGTAGTGATTATATCAATGGGCGCTTATTCACTCTATGGGTTGAGTATAAGTATACATCTATAATCGGTAGAGTTCGATTTGGGTTTATGGTGGCGTAATCCCGGAATTAATAATTAATGTACTTATTACATTCGACGAATAATTAATTATTGGAGCTCTTGGTTATAGGTCCATGGTCCCGATGTGGCTTACGTAATTCGGACTAGTAATCTTGTTATTTGGGCCTCGAAAATAATTAATTGGTGTGGGCTAATTAATTGATATGCATGGATATTATTTAGTTGGACTAAATAATATTATACACATAAAAGACATTTTATGTGGGCTTTTGACCTAAAGTGGCGCCTCATGTCCTATTATTGTCACAAGAATTAATTTTTTTTGTGATGTGGAAAATAAAAGATATTCTTGTTATATGATTGGTTGGATGACTTGTTATTTGATTTCCTATTGGTCAATACATGTCACAATTAGTCATTAAGGAAAATATCTTTTTATTTGGATTAATTAATTATTTAATTAATTAAAACTTGGAGGCCAAGGATTTACTCTCCTATAAAAGGAGAGTTATTCCAAGGGAAATTGGATTGAAAATTTCGACCCTTGCCACAAAATAGAGAGAAAAATTAGTTTTCTTGTCTTGGGTTCTAGAAGAAGAAAAACTTGGAGTTTTTCTTGGTGTTGCATATCAAAGAGGTTCGTTTATCAAGAAGGGTGTCCACCAACCGCCGTTTGGAGAACACATCGGAAGATCAAGGCTTCTCTTCCCGATATTGGTAAAATAATCTTAACCCCCTTGTAGTACTTAAGTCCTTTAATTATGTATTGTGATATATGAATCGTGATCCATCCATTTGCGTAGATCTAGTCGTTTAGATCTAAGAACACCGCATCCTTGATGTACACTTTCGGGTTTTGCACCCCAATTTACAGGCTAGGTTTAATCCAGTTATCAAAGCTTCGTATTACGCCTCATTGTTGTTAGTGGCTTGAAAGTCAAAATGAAGCGCATATGGGAACTCTTCACCTTTTGGGCTAATGAGTAGAGTCTGCTCCTGCTCCTTCTTTGTTGAAGCTCCATCCACATAAAGCGCCATTGTTACGTCTCATGCTTCTCGGCCTTTTTACGCTGACTTTTTGCTCTATATCAAGGCTTTTCTTACGCTAAGAAATCGGCTAATGCTTGAGCTTTAATTCTTTGTTCTTGGCTTGTATTCGATATCAAATCACGCCAATTCAACTACCCACTTTGCTAATCTTCCAGACTTATCTGGCTTTTCCAAAATTTGCTTCAAAGGTTGGTTTGTTAACACAATTACTGGATGACTTTGGAAATATGGTCTTAATTTTCTTGTGGCGTGTACTAAGGCTAAGACCAATTTCTCCACCTCTGAATATCTAATTTCAGGCCCTTGTAGGGCTTTGCTCACAAAATATATTGGCCTCTGTATCATACCATGTTGCTTTACCAACACAACACTTACTGCTTCCTTACAAAAAGACAAGTAAAGGAATAGAATCTCACCTTCCTGAGGAGGAGTTAGAGTCCGTAAGTGACTTATATGATCTTTCAACTCTGAAAAGCCTATTTACATTCTTCATTCCACTCAAATGGACTGGCCTTCACGAGAATTTTGAAGAATGGCAATGAGTTCTGTCTTGATTTTGACAAAAATCGGTTTAAGCGTACTAATCTTCTGTGTCGTTGAAATTCTTTAATATTCTTTGGTTCGGGCATGTTTTTAAAGCTTACAATTTATCGGGGTTGGCCACGATACCTTCATAGATATCATATAACCCAGAAATTTGCCTGATCTCACTTCAAAAGTACACTTTTTTGGGTTCAACTTCATTCCTGTTTGTCTTAGAACTTGGCAAACCTCTGCTACATCTTTCAAATATTGGTCAAGAGTCCTGCTCTTGATCAATAGATCATCCACGTATACTTCCATAGATTTGCCAATCTGTTGTTTGAAAATAGTATTGACTGCCTTTGGTAGGTAGCCTGCATTCTTTAATCCGAAAGCATAGACACATAGTAGTAGGAACCAAATTCGATAATAAAGCGGTTTTTACGACGTCTACGAGGTCCATCATAATCGATGATATCCACTTATAAGCATCTAAAAAAGCAAAAATCTCATAGCCAGCTGTGGAGTCTACTAGCTTTGTCAATTCTAGGAGAAGTGTAACTATCTTTAGGACAAGCTTTGTTTAAATCAGAAGTCCACACATTTCTCCAACTTCCATCTGGTTTCTTGACTAGAAGCGGGTTTGCTAGCCATTACGGGTAGATAACTTCTTTAATCATGTTGGCACGCAACAATTTTTCCACTTCCTGCTGCTTGGATAGCTTTGTATCCTTTTAGGGGCAAGCGATCTCTTCTTTTGTTTCCTTTGGTTTCTGGTTGGGTCGATGTTGAGCTTATGGACGACCAACTCTGTTGACAGTCCAGGCATGTCACTTGCTTTCCATGCAAACACGTCCTTGTAATCTTTTAAGATTACAGCGACATCTGTTTACTGTTGGTGGTATCCATGATCCTATACTGACTGTGGATTCAGGGTCATGTCCATCTAGCATGATTGGTTCTACGGATCATTGGGCAGCGCAACTTTTTCTTCATCCGGAACTAGGTCTTCCATTGTCACCTGCTGCACCTTCATCTTTCCACTGATTGTGGCTGTGTAACAGTTCTTGGCTGCTTCCACATCCCCTTTAACCGTGGCTTCTCCCTCAAAAGTTGGGAATTTCATACTGTTATGTGCTGGCGATACTACTGCCCTTAGATCAATCAATGCTGGTCTTCCCAGTATCACATTGTAGGCCGAGGGAGCTTTTACTACCACATAATTGACCATCAGAGTCCTGCTCTGTGGTCCTTTTCCAAAAGTTGTCATTAGCTTCAACATACCTACAGGATGGATGAGTGGCCCGGTAAATCCAAAAAGAGGAGTTGACACAGGAGTCAGCTCCGAATCTGTTAACTTCATTGCTTGGAAACCTTTATGTCTGACATGTTTCTTGCCTTTGCCGGTGTCTATACAAATCCTTCCGACCAGATTTTTACGGATAAGCGCTTCAATTACCAGCCCTCATTGCTTGCTACGGCGGGTGGTAGCGCATCTCTTGGACCGTATTGGGCGGTTCCCATGACTTTGTTTCTTTGTTTCCCTTCTTTCCACTGTGCCCCTCTTTTTCTTGCTGGGCGGCCTTATTACTTTCTCTGGTCCACCCACAATCATATTCACAATGTTGATTGGGGCGTTTTCTCTGTGCCCATCTGCATCACGGAGATGGGTCTCTATATCTCCTGCGGTTATTCCTATCTGGCCCGATGTCTTTGTCTTTTAAACTCTCTCCTTCCTCGGGGTTTGTCCCCGGTGCTCGATCGATGCACTCGTCGATCTTTCCTTCCCGATGCGGCTTTGCGTCTATATCTACGATCGAGATCCATGCCTTTGTTGAAATCATGTCCAATATCTTTATGGTATTTGCACCATTTTGTGTGGTCTCTCTTCTCCCATGGACCCCTCAATGGAGGAGGAATCTTAGCGATTCCTTTCTTTTCCATGTCGCCGGGACTTGATCACGAGACACATTCGGAGGATAAGGTCTCTGTCTGCAAAGCAAAGCACATTTCTTCCCTAACCTTTCAGAGATGGGGTTAGTTACTCTATCCCAAACATATTTTCTCTTTTTGTCGGTTCTATCTTCAACTTTTCCTTTTTTAGCGTCCCTGTGGGACTCTTCCCTCTTGGCTCTGTTAGCCTCTTCACCTTGGCAGTGTCTGTATGCAATTTCCAAACATTCTTCCATCGTATCCGGATTTTTGCTGCTCAGCTTTGCATGTAGGCGTCCTTCTCTAAGACACATACAAAGGATGCTACTAAAAATTTATCATCCGGATCTGCTATTTGGGATGATTCTCCATTGAATCTTTTGATGAATTGCAAAATTTGTTTCATCACTTTTTGTCGACGAGTCGATTAAATATATGCGGTTCCTCTGGGCGGCCTTGCTTTGCTATGAATGCGTGCATGAACTTTACAGTCGAGTTGGGAAATGCAGTATGGATCTGGGGTTCAATTTGTTGAACCAATCTCTTGCTTTTCTGTTAGAAGAGTTGCAAATGCCACGCATTTCATCTCTTACGGAGCGTTATATAGGTTCATGTGTTGAATGTCTTTGGTGCATATGGTCATATGGATCTTTAGTTCCATCATATGCTTGGATTTTTGGATTTTGAATCCTGGAGGGCATGGAAATGCCTCGATGTCCTCGATGAATGGAGACACCAGGCCTAAACTCATCGTGTTTAGGCTTAAGTATTGCGTCTAACTCGCTGCTCGTGCGTTATCACCACCTGGGTGAGTAACCACCACTCGACGCTAGATTCAAACTTCTTGTTTCTCCTTCTTCGTAGTTTGAGCGGAGTAGGTGCTTGAAACGTCATTATCACGATTCCTCGCCCTCAAAACAGCCTCAAAGATAGCTTTTATTTCTTCTCCTTTGAGATTGGCGAGATTTTCTACTAACATTTGTTTAATGGCATCAGGATTACTCGTTTGCCCTTCTTCCAAAATTCTTTTTCGGGATCTTGGTCATTTCGACACAGGCTATTATCTCGGTTTGATTTTTGTCATTCTCTTGTTGATTTTGTTGCTTTTTCGAATTTCCTTGATTTCGTGCCATTTTTTTTCGTAAGAATCACTCACTAACTAGAATTATTGCCCTCCTTCTAGCGTCAAATGATGTTGTTATGAATATTACGAACGGGTAATCGGATAATTCTAATTAGGAAAATAATATAGGAACACGAATGTTTGAATATGATTTGGGCTGAACTCTTGAGAGAAGCTGCGCCTACGTATCAATTTAAGTGATAAAGCGAATCAAGTCCCCTCCGTAGTTCGGGGTGTCCTTTATATAGTAGTAGATCGTGTGTCTCTTCCTGGGCGTACTAGGAAGTTATCGTTGATTATCTTACGGACATGGGTTCTACCACGTCCGTTAAGCGATTGAGATGTTGTTGACCTGTCTTCTCCACGTTCGACTGTTATTACGTCGAAGCCGTGCAGTCGGGGACGCAGTGAGTCTGCTCCTCGACTATTACATCCCGTCTTTGATGCAGTCGACGCTTGTGATGCGGCTTGGTAGCTCGTTTATCTCTATTATCTAACTTTGGAGTGCAGGCGATTACAAATAATCCGACCCACTGGGCCCATATATCATCAAGAGACAAACATGAGACACTTGAGTGAATACAAATAACAACAACAACAATCAACTCACTTATTCATGAGTTTAATCAATGAATTCTCACTATATCAACTCAATTTATTTGTTTATCATGAAAAGGCCGATCAACTGATCCTCTTTTGTCTACAACGGTGAGATGATAAAACTAAAGCTTATACGATCGACGCAACAATTCACATCATAATTAAAACGAAACAAGGTTTCGTCCTCAACAAAACATATGCAAATACACATATGAATTTCACGGTATCATCCAAATAAAAACGATTCAATAATAATTACATAAATAATCGAATAACATGATTGCAGGGTGGCTCTGATACCACAAGATAGAAAAACAATGAATCAGATTACCTGAACAAGCGGAAGAGATCATCATGATCGTTTCGCTACATCCATTGTTATTCGATCTCCGTTTGTCATCACGATTTAAACCCTGAAAGAGACAAGAAGAGAGCTTCCATATGCACAATAACATGATTACATATGGTGCAACTAGACCTTATGGTCTATGCCTATTTTTCTGAATGATCACTCACCGATGATACACATGCAGTCTTTATATAAGCTAGACGAGGGACCTAGTACATTATTAGATAATGATATCAAAGAATCCTAGCCATCATAGGACTATCTAATAATGCTATTTAATAAGCCAGATAAATACAAAACAATCATAACGTGATAACTACTAGGGCCACTTAATATTATCTATATTTAAGAGATAATTCCAACAGAATTAAGTTACTGATCTTCCTCCTCCCCAATGTTCTTATTGAAGCATACGTATAGCTTTTTAAAACCGAAACAGTTGCAGTACTCTTTTGGGCAATTTGGATCATCCTTGGGATTTGGAACGCCTTCAAACCCTGATCATCACGATATAAAACATCCTTCAAACCATACATCGTGAAGGAATTTCCTTCCATACCAAAGCGGAAAGTTTGTCTCGTGTCGTGATATGCTCTTATTAAAACATTTATCAAAAAATTTTAGCCTATAATATTCTTACTAAAAAGGTGTAAGGTGTCGAACCGTGTCCTTGCCAACCTTGGATTCTATCATCTAACTCCCAAAGAGCTATATTCTTAATTGGACAACTGCTGCTGTGCATTTCCATACAAAAAGATTATCTCTAATACTTGCAACAATAAAGTTCATATTAGACAAGATATAAATTTTATAACTGTTTAGAACATGTACTTTTAAAAACACGTGGTGTCTAAAATTTACATGTACCCTGAATATCCGTATTTTTTAAAGTACTAGCAAAATGCACGTGCGTTTCATGTGTTGGTGTTTGTCACGGATTTTATTAACACAAAACAAATAAGTAATAATCCGGTTAACCTCAAGTATAAGGATCGTAGTAATAGTGGTTAATGCCGGGTCGATCTTACGGGGAACTGGCGATTGCTAACCCTAGTTTTTGTTTAACTAACTATGTCACGAAGCTAAACTAAACAGCGAATAAAGTAGAACAAAACTGGAAATAAAACTAGACAGAGGATATAATCCAAAGCTAGGAAGAATACGGGTTGCGAACCTTTAACTAAACTAATCTAAGATGCAAATAAAAGTAAACTACTAAACAAATTCAAGTTTTAAGGATTTAAATTTAATGTTTAACGAGCCAAACGAGGATTGATCCACCTATCCAACAAGCATTGATTCCCTATCTCGATTATATTGCGGTTTTTATCTAGGTTGTGATTCACCTTATCTAAACATGAACCCTAATTCCTTAGAAAGTTCATCTATTAATCCATTATCTTCCAATGCAAGATTAATGCGTTTTCTAACCCAAGGTGTAAACTTTATGTTTTTAATCTAGCAATTAAACCTATTAACTTCCGTTAAGATAGATTCAAATACTATTCCTATTCATGGTGATCTAGGGTTTATAGAGATTTCCATCAACAATAAACAATCAACACATGCATATCTTCCGATATAAGAGCAATTAAACATGATAAACACGAATAAAGAAACAACCTTTAATAAAAACTCACAGTATAACCGATGAAAACGAAATCAACAATTGTTGGATGGCTTCACAATACTCGTTTGATGAAGCTTTTAGCTTCTGAACATCCTCAGCAACTCAAATTTGCGAAAGCTTGATTGCATAAAAAGTAACTAGTTTGATCTAGATCTAAAGTGCATAAAAACTGGAATAAGAGGAAGGAAAACGCAGCCTAAAGCCGCCCCTAGGTTTAGGGTTTCGAATAATGTGTATTTGGTATATCATAGGTGGAGAAAACAGCTGCTATATATAGATTTCGAAATCGGTTTCACTAAGTCGGCCGACGGACGCTCGTCCGCTCTTGTGAACGCCCGTCCAGGTAGATCTGGGCGATTGCGAGGCGCCGTTCAGGCAGCGTCCAAACTCTACAGATCAAAATCGCTCCTCCGGACGCCCGTCTGCTTTATCAAGCGCCCGTCCACTCTGGGCGGGACACGGGCGCTTCGTTCGACGATATAATTTTGATTTCTTGATCTTTATCTCTTTTCTCTAAGTCATTCCTTCATTATCTCTTTTATCATCAATTAACTCGAACTTAATCAACTTTTGATCATCTCTTGAGCCTCAAACATGTATCTATAACACATAAAAACATCGCAAACTGTAATAATGTCCAAATAATCATAAAATCATAATAAAAACACCAAAATCAACCCATTCTGCGAATAACTTATTTAAAACCTCATTTACTCAATATATCCATTAAACACTCGTTTCTTATGCAAATTTATACAAATACGGGGAAAATATCATAGAATATAGCGTTATAAATCGTATAAATTCACCCTTAACAGTGTTGGTTAAATTAATGTATTTATATGAAATTGAACAACATAATTTAATGTTATGCATTGTTAAATACATGTTTAACTCATAAAATGATAGTAAACTGTACAATGATAAACTTGTATGATTTGATTGTTTCAATTTTAAATTCAATTGTGGAATAAACATCAATACAAACAGAAATCTGATCAACGTAACATTATTAGCACATTTATTTTTACAACATAATATAAACAAGTTGTATCATAAATTAATGGATACTGCAAAATCTCTGGACCGGAAAAACCACCAGACATGTACGAGCGTTGGATTCAGAAGCAATCGGAGACCTCCCACCTATTCTTTGAAAACGGTCATAAATCTTTTAGGGGATTTATTGGCCCTCTCATCAGATGACGGGAGGCGAGTACTGAATCTTTTCAGGTTGATATAATAAGTCCGGAAAATCTCTTCCATGGCAGCGTCGACGGTATGGGAGGATCGAATATCCTCACTTTGAAAAGTACTACCACAACCTTAGCCGAGTTTGTACATTTATTTTTACGGTGAGGACTTTCGATGGACCCAAAATTTTGGAATTGAGGTACCTTAATCTTGATAAGAGCCATTGAAATTTCGGGAGGATTTTTGTTTCAAAAGAAAAAGTGAATGACTTTGTTGATAATGTGCATACTTTGAAAAACAAGGATTTGTGATTATAATTGAAAAGCGAAAAGATTCATATCAAAAGAGTGTTATTTTATAATGGTGAAGTCAGATAGACGTCTAGATTACAAGATTTAATGATTAGTACGTATGCCAAGGTGCATATGAATCAAGATCTCAAATATTGATAATGGAGATTTGAACTTCAAAAGACATCCAGAAGACGCATTAATGTCAGAGACCTTTGGGTTCCTGCCTCTTAAGAAGTTCCACATCATATCCAACTAGACCTAACCTATGTCCTCCGTTCTAGCTCTGGTGTATGGGGATTTTGACGTGCATATGACCCAACGTCATACATGTTATAATAGATACAAGATAGATAACTAACAGAAGCAATCTAACTATAATAATCAACAGAAATAACAGAAACAAGAAGAACACAATATTTAACGTGTTTCCGGTGTTGTACAGACTACTCCACGGACAAAAAAGAGATATTTTACTATGCACCGAATTTCAGACGGGTTACACACTTTACAATGATCAATACAGTTGGTTTTTATAGGCACATATCCCTAAACCCTAACCGTCAAAGGATCTTTGTCGGATTGCCATAAATGCTCCAAATGTTGTGTCCCTCTGCTGACCCAACTCAGCTGACCATTGCCCAGAACTCAGCTGCATCCAAAACCTCAGCAGGCCCTCAGCAGGCTGCTGACACCAGAAGAACTCAACAGACTTCTTAGCTGACTTACACAGACTTGGATACACTTCTCAGCTGACCATCACTCAAGTGACTACTGGATTAGTTCTACTAGATGTGGAGTTTAAGTCACTTTGCTAACAAATCTCCACCTTGACTTGAACTCTCATTCACAGTCAACTAGATTGCATAAACATATGTACTTTTACCTGATGCATTCGTCAATGCCAGATGTATTGTACTAGATTACTCCACAGAATCCACTCAGCAGACCTGCCCTCAGCTAAGCTTCCAGATTTCTAGATTATAATCTTTGAATACTCAGCAAGTCCAGACATAGAGCTGTTAAACGAACAGAGCCGCTCGTGAACAAGCTCGTGTTCGGCTCGTTAGTGTTCGTGATCGTTTGTTCGTTTAGCTTAACGAGCCGAGCTCGAACATGATTGTAGGCTCGTTTTCTTAACGAGCCGAGCTCGAGCTTGGTTCACGAATGTTCGATTATGTTCGCGAACATGCTTATTGTTCGCGAACATACTTATATAATGTTCGCGAACATGCTTATATGCTTATAATATATGTCTAACGAACCGAACTCGAGCCAAAAGACAAAAAATATGTCTAACGAGCCGAGCTCGAACAATTCATGTTTTAAACGAGCCGAGCTCGAACAGAATTTTTTGTTCGTTTAACAAACGAACGAGCTCGAACGAGCTCATGAGCTTAACGAGCTCGAGTTCGAACAGCCAATACTCGGCTCGGCTCGGCTCGTTAACAGCTCTAGACACAACCGAAACTTGCTCTGCTGAACTGGTTTAGTAAACATATCAGTAGGGTTATCCTTGGTGCTGATCTTATTTACTTGAACCCTTTTCTCATTCTCAGAAAATGATATCTCACATCAATATGCTTGGTTCTCTCTCATGATGAACTGATCCTTAGCTAGACAAATTGCACTCAAAGCATCACGATAAATTTCGACGATCCTGATGTAGCCCCAAATCAGCGACTAGTCCTTCAACCGATACCTCATTTATGCCTTTAATAAGAGCCATATATTCGGCCTTTGTAGTTGATAAAGCCACTATTGCTTGAAGAGTTTCTTTCTAGCTGACAAATGAATTCCTTAATGTGAAAAAATAACCAATCATTGAATTCCTACTGTCCACATCACATGCATAATCAACATCATAGTATTCTGTGATCAGACCATGAGTATCACCTCCAAAAATGAGACCAACATCAGCTGCCCCTAAGGTACCTGAACATTCTTTTCACAGCTTTCCAGTGTTCCTCTCCAGGTTGAGCTATAAATCTGCTGACAACACTGACTGCCTGAGCCAATTTAGGCCTAGTGCATACCATGGCATACATCAGACTACCAACTGCACTAGCATAGAGAACTTTTGACATATACTCCTTCTCATCTGCTGATTGTGAACCATAAATAGACAAATGAATATTAGATGTCATAGGAGTATCTATTGGCTTTGCAGCAGACATGCCAAAACAGGCCAATATCTTCTGTATATAACCCTGCTGAGATAAGAATAGCTTTTCCTGACTCATATCTCTCCAGATCTCTATCCCTAAAATCTTCTTGGAACCATTCAAATCTTTCATTTCAAACTCAACACTGAGAAGGTTCTTCAGATTTTGAACATCAGACTTATTTTCAGCAGCTATCAACATTTCATCCACATACATGACAAGATAGATATGCGATCCTTCTTTCAGCTGACTG
This sequence comes from Gentiana macrophylla, assembly GCA_026214975.1. NCBI lineage: Eukaryota > Viridiplantae > Streptophyta > Magnoliopsida > Gentianales > Gentianaceae > Gentiana > Gentiana macrophylla. Next base: position 32,702,070 of record CM047809.1, read on the forward strand.
TGATACACACAATAGTCATATGGACTTTTGTTATAACCTAGGTGGATCATATAACTGTCAAACCTTTTATACCACTGCCTAAGAGCCTGCTTCAGTCCATACAAGGACCTCTTTAACTTGCCCACAAAATCTTCCTTGCCATGAACTTGAAATCCCTCTGGCTGAGTCATGTATATCTCTTTATCTACCTCACCATGTAGAAAAGCTGTCTTCACATCTAAATGCTCAAGTTCAAGATCCTGTCGTGCCACCATTGATAGTAACACTCTGATTGAAGTGTGTCTGACCACTGGTGAGAATATCTCATCAAAGTCTACCCCTTCTTTCTGACTAAACCCTGTTAAAACCAAACATGCCTTATACTTGACCCCTTCTGCCTCAGTCATTCCTTCCTTCTTTTTGAAGATCCACTTGCAAGTAACAACTCTCCTATCAGCTGGGTGTTTAACTAGATCCCAAGTTTGATTCTTCAATAATGACTCCATTTAATCTCCCATGGCATCAAGCCATTGAGATGCTTCCGAACATGTCACTGCTTCCCTGTAAGTGGAAGGTTAAAAACCATCCACTTCTTCTGCAAATTGAAGTGCATATCTAACCATATCATCAAAACCTTACCTCTTGGGAGGTATCCCAACATTTGATTCTAGCTCTGCTGACAACTATACTCTGCTGACCAATGTCCTCTGTTTGATGCTCAACTGACCCTTGTTCAGCTGACTGGCTTGGATCAGACTCTGGTTCAGCAACCAGATCAGATGAGTGCTAACTTGGTTCAGCTAATTATTGCATCTCAGCTGACTCCACTTGAAGCTCCACCTGTTTCTCAGCCCTCTCAGATTCAACACTGGCTTCAGATTCAACAGGCCTCCCAACTGATGAGTTAATCATAAAATTTTCATCAAAGACCACTCCGCTGAGTATGACCTTGTTCTCTGCTGATGACTAAATTCTATAACCTTTCACCCCATCTTCATACCCTACAAGCACTCCCTTCTTATCCCTTGTTCCAGTTTCCCTTCACTCCCATGATAGTAAACTATGCTTCCAAAAACTCCTAGAACTGAGTAGTCAGCAGGCTTGCCTGACCACATCTCAAATGGTGTATTAAGATTGATCCCCGTGTGAGGACTCCTATTGATTAAGTAGCATGTTGTAGTTACAGCCTCTGCCCAAAATCTCCTTGATAAACCAGCATTAGAGAGCATACATCTTGCCCACTCTAGAAGAGTTTGATGTATCGTCTCAGCTACACCATTCTGCTGAGATGTATTCCTGACTGTATGATGTCTGGCAATACCCTCATCCCTACATAATGTATCAAACTCTGACCAGCAGAATTCCATACCATTATCTGTTCTGAGCCTTTTGATTTTCTTGCCTGTCTGATTTTCCACTAGAGCCTTCCACTGCTTGAAACTGTTGAATGCCTACCTTTTGTGTTTCATCATCACCACCCAAGTCATTCTTGAATAGTCATCTATGAACGACACAAAATATCTATGACCACCCAATGATTCCACCTTTGATGGACCCCGCAATCAGAATGGATATAATCAAGTGATGCATTTGTATTGTGTTTGCCTCCTGAGAACTTGCTTCTATGTAGCTTCCCAAACACACAATGTTCACAAAAGTCCAGTGTCTTGACCTTATATCCCCAAAAAACCTCTCTTGAAGAAAGGACTTGCATTCCTCTTTCACTATATGTGACACAACCGAGTTTCTTTGTGGATCGATGATGAAGCTGCCGAGGGCGCCACAACAAAGAAAGCCGGATCTGATGAGAGCCTTGTAATATATACAAGGTTCTCTTCTTGATACCTTTGAGGACCACAACTGAATCTTTGTAGACATTCAACTCTCCACCTTCTCCCTTGAAATTGAACCCATTGTTGTCCAGTATACTAAGAGATATAAAATTCTTGGTCATCTGTGGAACATGTCTTACATCTTTCACTGTGCAGAATCTATCATCCTCTGTCCTCAGCTGAACTGAGCCAATTCCCACTATCTTGAAGACCTTGCTATTTGCCATAGAAATATGACCACCATATATCTCCTCATAAGTAGAAAACACTCTCTGTATGGGCAAATATGATAGGATGCTCCAGAATCTAAGATCCAAACATCAACATGATATGCTGAATCCCCAGCCACTAGAACCAGATCCTTATCAGAATGCTCAGCAGCTCTCCTACTGCCTTTTCTTCTTTGGAAAATTGGACTTCCAATGCCCCCACTTTCTTTCTGATATTCTGAGACATCCTGTGGACTTAGAACCTTTGGAACTACCCTTCTTGGAACTCTTCTTCTGTCCATGCCCTTTCCCATTGCTGTTGACTACTAGTCCAGCAACCTGATTGTCTATCCCTGTTGCCTTGTGTCTTAGCTCCCTGGCATGCAAGGCTGCCCTTACATCCTCTAAAGCCACTGTATCCTTCCCAGCTATGAAGTACCGGACAAAGTTTTCATATGAAGCTGGTAATGACACCAACAGGATTAGAGCTGCATCTTCATTTTCAATTTTAACATCAATATTCCTGAGATCAAGTAATATTGTGTTTAGCTAATCAAGAAGTTTCCTCAGCTGACCTCCTTCATGCATCCTCAGACTAAATAGTCCGTGCTTCAGCAGCAACTTGTTGGTTATTGACTTAGTCATACAGGATTTCAAGCTTTTCCCACAACTTGGCAGCTGTGTCTTCCTCAGAAACTTCAGTGATAACATCATTAGATAAGCACAACATGATGGTTGAATGTGTTTTCTCTTCTAGACTGGCATAATCTGCTGAACTGGCATCTCCTTTACCAAATAAAGAAGTCCATAACCCTTGTTGTTTTAACAAGGCCTACATCTTGATTTTGCACAGACCGAAACTGTTTCTTCCTGTAAATTTTTTGATTTTTACGTTAATACAGACATCTTTCTTGCCAAAAATAGAATTTTTATCACAGAAGCCTCGCACCGGTGAGGGTCTTGGTGAAGATAAAATTCATTCGTACAGATGATTCCTAGAAATCTACGCTATGATACCATTTTTTTATAATAGGATAGGGAATCCAGATGCAAGATAGATAATTAACAGAGCAATCTAACAGTAATAATCAACAGAAATAATAGAAACAAGAAAACACAGGATTTAACGTGGTTTCCGGCATTATATATATATATATATATATATATATATATATATATATATATATATAGATATATACACTCCACGGACAAGATAGATATATTTTATTATGCACTGAATTTAAGACGGATTACACACTTTATAATGATCAATACAGTTGGTATTTATAGGCACATATCCGTAAACCCTAACCGCCAAAGGATCTTATCGGATGCCATAAATACCCTAGATGTTGGGTCCCTCTGCTGACCCAACTCAGCTGACCATTGCCCAGAAGTAGAACTCAGCTGCATCCAAAACCTCAGCAGACCCTCAGCAGGCTGTTGACAACAGAATAACTCAGCAGACTTCCCAGTCGACTTACACAGACTTGGATACACTTCTCAGCTGACCATCACTCAGCTGACTACCAGATTAGTTCTACCAGATGTAGAGTTTAAGTCACTTTGCTGACAATACACGTGGCACCTAATGAGCTATATCAGATCATCATAACATATCGGCCACATAATTTTAGCCCAATTTAGATCCTCATACTATAGATAACTTTGATGAAAATGTATTAGTCTGATATGAAGTGTCTCAGCATGGGGAAGATCATCATCGATGACTTCAGGTTTTTGAGATGACTGGTCAGATCATTTAGCAGACTATAACTGCCACAATAATGCCTCCATGATTCCCACTCCATTATGGCACGAACTGTAAACCGTCTTATGATTTTAGTCATGACTCTAATCATATGATCCAAGTCATATTCACCAGGAAGGGGATCATAAAAGGATCCACCCTCACAAATTTATAATTCTATTAGTAACTTGATCCCAAATCCTTTGGGTACGTAGGCAGTCAATCACATTAGCTTACATGTAATTCATCATATAGTCCAACAGTCAAGTAATTTGATTATCCTTACGAAGCCAAGTTATCCTCATAATAATTTAATTTCATCATTGATGATTTCAAACATCGTCAAATATTATTGTGGATTTCAAGATAAACATAAAAGTGTAAGAATTTGAATATATATAAAATAAACAATAGAAATTTATAGAAAAACAAAATTTCACTTTGGAACTCAATGCATAATGATGTAGTTGTCAATACTGTGATCTTCCATTATCCAGGTGTCATCCTCTTCCATAGCATAAATTGGGTATTAATAAGTGTAGAAACTTTGTGTGCTTTCATTCTACATTATGAAGGGTGATCCTTTTTTTTTCATAAGAACTCATATAAGAGTAAATATGAATTATTTAATGAAAGTAAAGGAATAATAATAATAAAGGAATATAATATTTACGTACCAGACAGTACAACTTGTTTGTATACTATATTTTTTGTACATCTGTGGGTGTTGTCTAGTTGATATTGAAGTTCCCTTGAAAGTGCAACATATAGTTGTCCATGAGAGAACACCGGTCGAGCCAATTAAACTCCTACAAATGGTTTTGTTTGTCCTTTCAAAGCAAAGACATATAGGATATTGCTTTCTTGTAAAATGAAATGGGTATCCTTCGTTTTCTACCGGTGAGAATGGAATATGTTGGATTAAAACCTGCTTCCCATAATGTTGCCGAATTGTGATTTCATCATGAATCATGTTTCCTTTAAACCATTTACATATCATCTTTGTACCATTTCATAATCCTCTGTTAGATCTAAGTTCCTGAACAACATTACTGGTGAATACTTTTTCAACACTAATTTGTGAGGAGGCAATTCATTTGGTGTCAAAGTGTTGAGAAATTCTTCTTGATAATATAATCATTAGTATCATCAATAATCTTATCAAAACTGATGAAGCAATATTCATCCCTTGGAAAGGTTTATGTCAGTTTTTCATTCAACTTATCAACATGTTCATTAATCGTTGCTAGTATTGCTTTGCTTGTAATGTATTTTGATATGAATGCATTCTCCTGTATAGATGGAAAGATAGAAATGATTAAATAATTTTCAGAAACCTCATTATCGTTTTCATCATATTCAAGGATAGTTTCTTTTGGTAACTCTATGTCTCATTTAGTGTCATTCGTTCTTTTCCATAACCCACCCTTAATAAATATTGATCGAAATCACTACAAAAACAGCGGTTTTGCGACGGAGTTTTTAAGACGGATTTTATTTCCGTCGCAAATTTACGTTTATGACGGATGATTTAATGTTTGCGACGGGACACTTGGCGGACCGATTTTTCCACTTGGCGGGCAATTTTGCGACGGACTTTTTATTATTTTGCGACGGACTATTCAATAAAATTTTATAAAATTATTTTATTATTCTCAATTTAGATAAAATTTAAGACGAAATTAAATTCCGTCCGCAAACCGCTTTTTAACGACGGCATTTTTATTATTTTGCGACGGAATATTTAATACATTTTATTAATTATTTTATTATTCTCAATTTACATTTATGACGGAATTAGGTTTATTTTGCGACGGACATTAAATTCCGTCGCAAATTTACTGGATATCGATCGCATAATCCCTTTTCTTCCTCATTTCTCTTCTTCTCTCCCTCTTCTCTCCCGCCCCCCCTCTTGAACTGTTTCGGCGCCACCTCCTTCCGCCCACTCTTCCTCCGTCACCACTCCTTCAACCACCCGCCCCCTCCTTCCTCCGGCAAGCGGCACTGCACTAACAACTCCTCCGGCGGCTTAGCAAGCACTAACAGTCCTCCGCCATCGCTCGACCCGGCCGCCATAGCTCTGGTAAGGATTTTTTTGTCACATTAATTGCTTTTATGTTATTTATTTTGTTATATTTTGCAAACTTTTTTATTTTGCAATGTATATATAGATGCACCTCCACAAATTTTCTCCACTCGATTTTTTTAGATTGAAGAAAGTAGTAAGCAATTACTGTTTGAAAATGTTCCATGTTGATATTGATATTGATATTGATATTGCTATATTGACTTGTTCTTTAACAAACACCTCCCACGAGTTTGAAAAATCCACTTAAAACGTGAAATAACCATAAATGTAGTGCTCTTATAGTCCAAAAATCGAGTATAAGAGATTATATATTGCCCATGAGGAGAAAATAAATCAAGTAAGTGATTAGTTCTTACGAATGATTGATGTATTTTACTTGTTGTTTTAAGTTAATAATGTCTAGAGGCTTACATGCTTTGAGGTCGAACAACAATGTAGTCAATCATAAGACTACGGGATTTATGATCATCATTTTGGTATCACTTTATCTTAGCTTAGTTTCACCTTTTGGAATCTCAAGTGCATCTACTTTATCTTAGCTTACTCGGTTAGCAAACAAAGAAATTGCTTGAGGTCGGTGTAGTTAGAGTGCTCTTGCAAATCTCAATAGTTAGGAGATCTATTGCAAACCCGTGAGTTCTGAGATCTACGAGAAAATCTCACTTTCCTTGCACATATTATTAATTAGTATAAATGCCTTTTTATTATAATTGCATTTAGATTAGTATAAACGTCATTTTAACTGTGTCAAATAGATGTCGTAGAGGTAGAGGTAGAGGTAGAGGTAAACGTCATTTGTTGAATGCTTAAGTATGTGCAAAGCCGGATGTTGGTTGAAAATGCTTAGTTTAGAAACCGGATGTTGGTTGAATTGGTTTCTTGAAATTGGATTGAAATGATGATAAGTATGTGGTTGAATTGGTTTGTTGAAAAGTCTTTGTTCCTACCCGTTTGGAAAATGGTACTGGGGGTACTTTGTTATCCGGCAAAGCCTCCGAATTATTTTGACGTCGAACCTTTGACCATGAATCGAAAATTTAGGTTATAGTGTTGTTAGTTTCATAGTAAGTTGAGTAAAACTGAGTTTGCAAAAGTGTTGAGACAACCTTCAAAGACTATTGTTAGTCTCATATTTTGTATGATATGATGTGTAGGATTGAAAATGAAGAGAATAGAACGGAGTTGGATGTACGAGAGGTTGGATGCTAACAAGAAATTTAACCCGGTATTTGTGAATGGAGTGGAGGAATTCATAAAACATGCAAAGCAGTTAGATTCGTTTCGGGCAAATAATGGAATGATGAAGTGTCCATGTAGTAAGTGTAAGAACACTAAATTTTCAATCGAACATGACGTGAGATTACATTTAACTAAATATGGGTTTTGCGCAAACTACTATGATTGGGTGTGTCATGGTGAAGAGTTTCCCATTCCGATCAACGTTCAAAGCAAGAACGGAATGTGAACCCTTATCGGGACATGGTTAATGACGATTACGTGATAGGATTGATCACGTAAGAGAAGAATTTCTTAACCAAGAGGAGAACAATGAGACACCAAACCACGAAGTTGCATCGTTTTTGAAATCTTTGAAAATGCAGAGAGGAACTCAGATGTGATGGAAGTAGTGTCTCCGTCTTTGCAAGCGGCTTCAGGTTGCTCACTTTGAAATGTGATCACAACCTCTCTCACAAATGCGTTGACGGGGTTACCGGTTTGATAGGAGATATTCTTCCGAAGAATAACTTAATGACCTCGAACTTCTATCAAACCAAAAAGTTGTTAAAGGCATTAGAGCTACCCCATGAGAAAATACACGTGTGTCCCGCGGGTGTATGTTATTTTGGGAGGAGGGCGCGAATGCGGACAAGTGTCGGAAGTGTGACCTTGATCGATATAAACCGAAACGAACGCAAGAGGTCAACGTGTGCTAACAAAGTGATGACTTATTTCCGATTGGACCTAGATCACGCAAGGTTGTACGCCACGAAACATATAGGCAAGGAAATGAGGTGGCACGCGAAAACCCCAGGACAAAGCGGTATAATGGCCCACCCAAGTGACGCTGAAGCTTGGAAGCATTTTGACCAAATGCACCACGAGTTTGCTAAGGAGCCTAGAAATGTGCGGTTAGGACTTTGCACAGACGGTTTTGCACCTTTTGGTAATTTTGGGAAGAACTACTCTTGCGGCGATCATGGTTACACCATACAATCTTCCGCCTGTTTGTGCATGAAAAGACAGCTTTATATTCTTATCGATGCTTGTACCAAATAAAATCCGAAGAAACCTCGATGTTTATTTGCAACCATTGATTAAGGAGTTGAAGCAAATGTGGGAAACAGGGTTGTTTACTTACGATGTATCCACAAAATGAATTTTCATATGAGGTTTGCACTAATGTGGACTATCAATGATTTTCCTGCGTATGGCATGTTATCCGGGTGGACTACGGCCGTGTGAAAGCTTGTCCTGTTGTGGTGATGGAAACAAGTCGTTCGGCTCAAACATAGTGGTAAATGCACTTGGTTTGATTGTCATCGGCGCTTCTCCTCAAGACCATATTTTTCGTGACCGATAAAGGTTTTTTGAAGTCCAAACAAGATGAACACGCGACTCCACCCCGTAGATTGAGTGGTGAGGAGGTATGGGAATTTGTACAACACCTACCAAGCATCATTGATGGCTCGATTCAGACTTGAAACGGCTTAAAAACTCCAAGAATGGTTGGTGGAAAAGAAGCATTTTTGGGATCTTCCGTATTGGAAAACATTGTCGCTTCGACATTGCCTGGATGTGATGCATATTGAGAAAAACTTCTTTGAAAAACTGATTGACACGGTTATGGACGTTAAAGGCAAGATCGCTTGTGGTCCAAAATCGCTAAAGATTTGAAAGAGCTTTGCGGCGCCCGATTGTACACTTGTTCTTGACAAGCGTAAAAGAAAAGTGTTGTGTGAATGGGTCACCAAGTTGAAATTCCTGACGGTTATGCTTGGACCTGAGTAGGTGCGTAGATCATGATGAATACATTCTACGTGGTTTGAAAAGCCATGATTGTCACGTTTTTATGGAACGTTTGTTGCCGCTGCCGCTTCGAGAATTGATTCCGAAAAATGAATGGAATGCATTGACCGAGATAAGTCAATTCTTTCGAGACTTGTGTCTTTGCTACCCTAAAAATAGAAGACGTGATTCGTTTAGAGAATAACATTCTTTGAGATTATTTGCAAGTTAGAGAAGATTTTGCCTCCAGCGTTTTTAACTCGATGGAGCATTTACCGATACACTTGCCGTATGAGGTCGAGTTGGTGGTCCGTGCAATATCGATGGATGTATCCATTCGAAGGTTTTGAATCACTTAAAACAAAAGATTGGTAACAAAGCTTTAGTAGAGGATCAATATGCAATGCGTATTTGTTGGAAGAGATTTCAAACTTCGCTTCTATGTATTACGATGATCATATTGAAACAAAAGCAAAGAATCTTCTTTGTTGGTGAGACTTCGGCATCGCAATCGTTTCAGATTTACCCGAGTTATTCCGTGATCATAATGGTACAACAATCTGGGAAGTGCAAGACGAGGTTCTTGGATAATAAAGAATATGACTTTGTGCACAAGTACGTATTGGCTAATCATGAAATCATGAAACCGTATGAACTGTAAGTACCTCATTACTACATATATACAATGCTTAACAGCTTTTTCGAACAAATATACATTAAGCGACAAAATGATTCATTCTTAGATTGTTCGAGCAATTTATTCGTGTTCAATGACCTCAATTGACCTCGGCGGATATTTGGAATAAACATGAACATGAATTTACCAAATGGTTTGGACAACAAGCATCATTGTTGAATGATGATTTGCTAAAAGCTTTGGCAAGTGGTCCTTCTCGTCAAGTCAAAACTTGGAAACGTTATTCGATTAATGGCTACAACTTTCGGACATTCAACCGGGCAACCGATATTGGTAAATCTTCAATCAACAACGGAGTTTGTGTGTCGATTCCACGGAAGGTGCCGACTATTATGGCACTTTAAATGAAATCATTGAGTTGGTGTATTATGGACATTCGATTTGTCTACAAAGCCGTATTGTTCAAATGTGATTGGTTTGATAATTACGAACGGGGCATGAATGTGCATAAAGATTATAAGATAGTTGAAGTTCATCGTGGTAGGAAATATGGCGCTTATGATCCATTTGTTACGGCTTATCAAGTCGAGCAAGTCTACTATGCTCCATATCCAAGTTTGAAAAAGACAAAGATCAATGGTCGGTTGTTTTCAAAACAAAGGCAAGATCGACTATCGATGCTCCCGTCGAGAAACCGTTTTCCAAGAACAAGTGATCAATGATGTTTCCGATTATCTCGATCCTCTTAACATTGTCCACCAAGATGTTGATGTCGATGTTGACTCCGATGTTGGGGATAATGACTTGGATGATGATGAGATGGAGGATTTCATTCAACAAGAAGATGGAGAGGAAGAAGAATCGGTTGATGATCTAGATATCGATGAAGAGGAGGAAGAACTCTTCCATTCTAGTAGTGATAGTGAATAATAATGTATTAAATATTTTATTTTGTCATGATAGTGAATAATAATGTATTAAACATTGTAATTTATTATTAATTAGTATAAACGCCTTTTATTATAATTGCATTTATATTAGTATAAACGTCATTTTCTGTCAAATAGATGTCGGTAGTGAGGTAGAGGTAGAGGTAGAGGTAGACGCGGTAGGGTAGTTTCCCCTCCCCGGGCGTCTTCCTCCTCCTCACAGACAATGAGTTTGGATGATGAGATACACCGGATGAACGAGGAGGATTTTGGTGTCATTGTCAATGGTGACCTTGGATTGCCAGTTTTGGATCCCGAGGGGAGATGGTAAGTTAATACATATCTTGCTTTAATTTGTTTGTATTTTTATTTATATTTTGATTAACCAAATATATTAACAACTTATTGTTTTCAATATGACAGTTTTTACCGACAACTATGTCAAGAAAATGGCCAAGAACGCCATAATCAGTAGGCTTGACACTTTTGCCACCACGTGGCATAATGCGGCCCAGAGCAGCGGGATAGGTGGTGGAACGCATTTAGTGCGTCGTTCATATAAATATAACTATATATAAATATAACTATAATTATAACTATACATATAACATATATATATATAACTATGTTGCGAGGTCATTTCAAACTTTCGAGTTACGCCACGGCGCTGGTTAGGAAGCTTTTGAGCGGTATGCTATCAACAGGGTCCTCGATTATATGTATCGGGCTCAAACAAACCCCCGTGCTCGGCTTTGGATGACCCCGGATATTCTCCGTCAGTTCGAGGAGTGGATTGGGAGTCCCGTAAGCAATTATTCAATATTTAATTAACAATACTTGTTTTATATATATATATATATATATGTATGTACTAACTTGTTTATCTTATGTCGGAATAGGCGTTCCAGGAAACATCTGCGAAAAAGAAGCTAAACCGAGCTTGGATCCGGTGAGGAAGGGAAGATCCACAGGACACATGCTATAGGCGACGCGCAGCGTTATCGATTTCGCTCGGGCCATGGAGGACAATAGAGGAGCGCCCCTATCAGTCGGTGATCTGGTGAGTAGTTCGAAGAAGAAGAAGTCGGGCAACTTCGTCTCGAGGAAGTTTGAGAAAATCATGGTACGTTATGTATTCTAAATATTATATATACATTATATATATATCATGTAATTATTGTTACTAACAAATTTATATCATACTTTGCGGGGCGTCTTCACCTCGGCAAAGCGAAAGCCAGGAGAGACGCGACGACACCCGCAGTCGACGAGTCGCGTCTTTTATTACGGCTTGGCTTGGTGGTTACGACAAGAAGGGGAGAGTTTTTGGCATGGGGTCACCGCCTCCATGTACTACGACGACGAACTGCTTCTTTGCTCGACACTCATCCGCCGAGACATACTCTCCGGCATAATCACCCGTCTCACCCGGAGATGGCGAGAGCAGACAAACTCATGCGAAAACCCAAGGCGAGGTTGGAGGAGCTAGAGAGAGACGAAAGCGTCGGGATGCCAGACTAGCGCAGATGGAGGCGTGGATTACCCGGTTAAGCGGCATCCTCCGGAGGATGCAACCCGGTCTGGCGACCTGACAGAGATGACCATTACGATCATGGACCTGGAGGAGGTGACGTGGGTTTAGGTAGTACACGGGTCCGACTGGGTGACATTGTTTTGATACATTTTTATTTATTTTGGCTTATCGTATCCCCTTTGACATATCGTTTTATTCATTTTTGACATTTCCTTTGACGTATTTTTGACATATCCCTTTGATATCGTATTCCCGTTTATATTGTTGTTGTTGATAGCGGTAGCAATTGTAATGCTACCGGGAAAATTAAGGCTGTTTTGCGGCGGTGGTTTGGCATTTTCGCAAAAAAATAAATATAATTTTCTGTTTATTTTATTTTTGCGACGGAATATATCCGTCGCAATATGGTATTTGCGACGGAAAAGGCTCATTTTGCGACGGAGATGAAAAGATCTAAAAATAAATAAATTATTTAATAAAAATAAGTTGCGACGGATTATACATTTTTTGCGACGGATTATACATTTTTGCGACGCAATTTTAGATGTTTGCGACGGAATATTTCAGTCGCTATTTGTTATTTGCGACGGACTATACATTTTTTTGTGACGGAAATTATAATTATCAAATAAAATAAAATACGGTAATTATCCGTCGCAAAATCCGTCGCAAAACAATTTGCGACGGTTTTATCCGTCGCAAAACTGGGGTTTTGCGACTAAAAATGCGACAAAGAAAAATCGTCGCAAATCCGTCGCAAATCATGGTTTGCGACGGAATAATCTTTGTTTGCGACGGTAATCTTCCGTCGCAAAACTGCTGTTTTTTTGTAGTGAATGTAGACCTGCTTTTGCTTTCATATTTTTATAAAGTTATAATATTTCCATCATTTGCCACAAATATGAATTCACCAAGTTTGCTCTATTATTTGTAGTATCGTTCATTTGGAACATGAAGCACTTGTCTAAAATCACTTCCAAATACAATCATCTTTCTTCCAAATGCGTTAAAATTTTCTCATGATGTCCTATAAGCTTCTGCCAAACGTCTCAATTGCCCATTTCTTTGCCATTGGTGCTTCATCCCATATGATTAGACTTGCTTTTCGTACTAATTTTTGAATTTCCACTCTGCATTGGAATATTGCACATATTTGTTTCATGCGCAATAATAAGAAATTTAAAATGGAAATGAGCAGTTCGGCCTCTGGGCATAAGTTCAGCTGCAACTCCTGATGTGGCTGTTGCTATATGTATATATTGTCTCATTTTTAGATTTTCTAGCAGAGCCTTATAACATTCTATGTGCCACCGGGCCTATCAATAAAAAACATAGCATTGTGGCCATTATAAACCTTATGGAGAAATTTTTGAAATATCCTTTGTTGTTCATGGTTAAGCATTTCTTCTAAAATGTAATCTTCTTGGGGAATCTCTATAGACAAATCAATCTTAGTATACTTTCTACAATGTTGTTGTAGTTTTATTGTATACTTGGTAAATCATAAGATGTCAAGTTTTTACCCATGATTTCCAGAAAATAATTTATGGATTCCAATATTTTGGCCATTTTTGATTTTACTGACTTTGTATGATCTCGCATGAAATCTTTCGACATTGGTTTCCGATATGTATCCCATACTTGTCGAATGTTTGTTGGTTGACAGTAGACTAATAGAGTTTCAAACAATCTTCCTAATGCATTAGACATTTGAATGACTTTGTAATGCATTAGACATTTGGCAATAACTGATTTGACTGACTTTGTATGATCTTGCCTGAAATCATTCGACATCGGTTCCCAATATGTATCCCATATTTGTCGAATGTTTGCTGGTTGACAGTTGACTAATAAAGTTGCAAACAATCTTCTTAATGAATTAGTCATTTGAATGACAATAGCTTCATTTAAGCAATCCGAGATGCTCTGGTCGAATTCTAATAAACCTCATTTGTCTGTGGTTTCTTTGAAATTGGTGAAATAACATAATAGACTTGACTCACATGAATTTTTATGCAATTGATGTTGATAAAGGCGATGATGTTATTGCATTCATGTTTGTTTCATTACTATATATTTTGTTTTTCTTAGTAATCTTGTTGTTTGTTTCTTTTGCTCAAGTCTTTGCCTGGTGTGTGATGACATCACAAGCATTGTTTGCGTTAATCTCCCAAATAAATAAGGTGATGAGAATGTTATATGCTCTACTTTGTGTTATATGTATGTATTTTTATATAAGAACTAAAAAGTTTTAGCCATATTTACAAGAAATCTTCACATACCTTGCGATTTAGATTATGTATCAATACAACTTTTCTTTTCCTTATAGTTTCCACGACACTTTCAATTTTATTATGTAGTTGGAAATATTTTCTTCTTTTAACTTCTACTCGCATTACACATCATCGTCTTCTTTATCTTCACTAAAAACCTTCACAATATACCGATGAAACCAATAATAATGAAAATGATAATAAAAATAATAATGTACTTTTCATTATTCCACTTGTATGATATGCAAATTTCATATCATGCTTAACTATAAAAAAATAAAAAAAATAATTTTCACTTCATGGATATTGTTCGAAAGGAGATATAATGTATTACCTTTGCCTTTGGTGTATGCTGTATTTTCACCATATTGTTCTTATGCTTTCGGATTTCAATAGTAATAATTATTTTCGGTTTTTTTTTATTGATTTTCGTAATAATAATTATTTTCAGTTTTTAATAAATACTCAATAATCAATCATGGAATTTTATTGATTTTCATTTTTTTGGGAAAGCTTATAATCAAGGATTTTGATTGTTAAAATTTTCGGTTTTTGATTAATAATCAATCAAGGTATGTTTAATTTTTTTTTTCTGTTACTTGAAAAATTAATTAATTGAAGATGATTAATTTATTAATTAGTCAATAATCGATCAATGATTTTGATGATTTTTGTTTTTCTATTTTTAATTTCATCTTTCTATTCTTAATTAATTAATAATGATTTTTTTGAAGGGTAATAATGATTATTTAATCAATAATCAAACAAGGATCTTGATGGTTTTTTTATATATTTTTATTTCATTTTTAATTTTTTTATTAAATCATTTTATGTTTTTGATTTTTGATTTTTATCTAAATGAAGGATTTTTTTTTGTCGTTTTTAGATTTTAATTCATTAATTTTTGTGGGGATTAATTAATTAATGATGATTAATTAATCAATAATCAATCAATGATTTTGATTATTTATGTTTTTATAATTTTAATTTCATTTCTATATTTATTTAAGGTCTTTATCTAGCACTACAAAACAACTATCAGCATCCTTTTTTATTATTTTTTATTCACTTCAACACACCACCAAATCACTAATGACATGTTTGTTACGCAGGAATGAAATAAAGTAATAGGAATCGAATGGAATAAATTCATTCCATTACTACGTTTGAGATGTGAAAGAATGAAATAAAAGGTAGGATATAGTGGAAGTGGTGGGGCGGGGTGAGGTAGCCCTACCCCACACCCATTGCACCCTACCTCTCTACCCACCCTACCTTACCTACCACCCCACCCTACCTACCCTACCCACAACCCACCTACCCTACCATACCCACCCTACGCTACCTTACCCACTACACCCTACCTATTCAACCGTCACCCTATGCTACCCTACGCATCGTATCTACCTTACCCTGCACTCCACCAAATGGACGAACCGGACCGACCGAACCGAACCGGCGATTTAAACAATGTCGGTTTGGGCCGGTTTGACGAACCACCGGTTTGAAAAAAAGCCGCGGTTTCTTCGCTTCAAAACCGACGGTTGCGGTTTGTGCTTGGTTCACTGCCATTTCTTGGTTTCTTTCGATTCACTCGCCCGCCACGCTTTTAAAATTCATAATTTTTTTTTTCATTTTCGTATAATACTTATTATTTTCGCCACAATAAAAATTATTATTCTTTTTTCACGATAATTACTAAAGCGAATCTATATATATATAATATATAGATGAAACAATTTAGCCCAATTACCCGATTGACCCACTCAATTTTTAGATTAAAAATAAATAAATAAAAAGAAACCTCAACTTTGACGCAAATCTCTTTTCCGTTTCTTACCTAAAATTTCGGCCTCTCAATTCTCCCTCAATCTCAACCTCTCACGAAATTTCGGCCTCTCAATCCTCCCTCAATCTCAGCCACAATTCCCTTTGTCTTTTCCAATTTCTATTGAATTCATCTAGAATCTCAACTACTCACTGATTCTCAGAATCCGAACCAACGTCTAAAGAAACCTCGAAACTGAAATTCATCCTCACCCGTTGGCCGTCTCAGGTAACCTATCTGCCGCTGAATTTCATTTCGTTTACACTTTGAAAGTAAAATTTCTTTATCTCCTTAATTTCCTTATTATTTATGAGTGTTGCATCTATGAGTGTTGTTTTTTTTCATCTTAAATTGGTAATTTATCCTTGGCGGTTATTTTTCTTTGTTACAGCTTTCATTCTCACGCATATAAAGGAATTAGTGAATTTTGAAGGGGATGATAGGGTATTTATATGGCTGCGACTTTTTTTTGAAAGTGGCTACGACTTCTGATTACATGGCTGACATTTCTTCGTGATTTTTTTATTTTTTTGCTTGAGACTACCATTTATGGTATATTACACGGTCTATCTTGCAGGTATCATCTAATGCAGATGGATTATGATGCATGTTATGTCTTACTTATAGAGTGAAGGTTTTGACAGTTGATTTTTGCTTAAAGTCATACGGTTGAAGTTGTAATTTTGCACTGATGTATCTGGATTCAATGCACTTTTAATGGATCCAATTAGTATGAGGCTAGAGGTCCAATATTGTAGTTGTTCAAATCGGTTCAGATGCGGCGTGGGTTGCTGTTTGGTGCAGTTTCGTAATTAAAGCGTAAGTCGTAAAATTCACTCGGTTTACATATTTTGTGTGGTTTTTGGCCAATAATTCAATATCTGTGTGTTGTGTATTGTTTACGTGTTAGACTATTGAGTTTAGATTTCTTACATATATTTGTTTTTTTGGTTTTCAATGGATGTGCATTTATTTTCTTCTTTTCCTCTTTTCCTCCTTTCTGTTTTCTTCGTAATGATCATGAACCTTCCCTCTTTACTCTCATTTAGGATAATCAAATTAATGTCTTATTTTGCAGAATCAAGACGTTGTGTTTGAGCTCATCGAAAGGGAGGCATCAGGCCATACTAAACATGGTTCGTATGTCCTTGCAGCTATTCTACTTAAGTACTTATCAAATGAAATTCTGTATTGAGGTAAGAATAATAATACAAAAGGGATTCATATTTTTTTAATTATTGTCTTTAATTTGTTGAAAAGCTTTATTTGTTCAAGTAAGAGTTTTTACCTATTTCTTTCTATTGTCCTGACGATAATCTTTTCTTCTATGCCAACCCACCATGAAAATTCGCCTCTTTTTGGGATTGCTCTCTTTGTTAATGCAATTTCTTCTTCAAATACAGACTCTTGACTAGAAAGGGCATAATGTGGGAGTGGCAGGCAACTTACATTTTGTTTTTGTTTATACCATATGTTCTTCATCTTCATATATATTCATGAGTTTGATCGGTGAAAAAAGTGACCAAAGAACATCCGAGTTGTGTTGTGGGCCTGGTGACCATAATCTCCAATTGGTTACTTCAACGCCAAAGCGTTCAAGTGAAATTTCTATTTCTTCTCACAATTTACATGGAGTCAACAAGTTTTGGGGATGACTGACTCGCATGGCGGTATAGTTTCTCATTCCCTTCACTGCTTATCCATTTATAGGAAGGAATTTTCGTGCTTGGAAAGTTTTGATGGAGATTAATAAGGCCTTTTAATATTGCTTGGAAATATTTAGTGCTGAATAATATTTTCCGTATGAGGCACAATGATGGAGAGAATCAAAGTAGAATGTGAGTGTGTTTGTCATTATTTCCAACGTGAGAATGTTTGTTAATGATTACCTCTTTTTTAGGTTGTTGATTCCTTCACTCTGTAGGTTATGAAAACTCCTTCACGTGAAATGTTGATTCCTTCACTCCGTAGGTTATGAAAACACCTTGACACGAAATTCATGGTTAAGACTGTGAATTATATATTTGCAGCCGGTTTTAATGTACAGTTTCTTTGTTTTAGATTCGGCCATTGTAGTGGCATTGCTTTCCAAAGACTCAAGTACCTATCCGGCCACGTGGTTGATAATAATGGTTGTTATCTTGCTTCTATGAGCTTTTAGTGTATTCAGACATTTTTCTGATCAAAGCTTTCCACCCAAAGCCAATGTTTTTGGAAACTATACATGATCAATGTTTTTGGAACCTTTTGCTCCTTTGCATTCGTTCTTATTGTCTTAAAGTTCAAACAAAGCTACTCAAATTTCATTCAAGTAGTTTCTTATAACTCTTTCCATGTTTAAGTTTGCATATGAATTTTTTTATATTAAAAGATCCCGACGGAAATTGTTGTTGCTAAGCTTTCCATCACACTGAATTTTTATTTATTGCCCATATATACGAAGAAGTATCAAGTGTTCAACCAAATTTTTGTATCGTAGTATGGAGTTGGTGCAGCGTGGTTTGTCCTTGCCATTAATATTATACCTTTCACATCTGTTTATGCTGCCTACAACGTCTGAAGTTCTTTTTTCTCCTCTTTTTCTTTTTATGTGACATCCTGTTTCAATAATATATTGTTGACTTAAGTTGTATTTTCATTCATTGTTAGTTGATACATATAATGTATTCAATTGTATATTCTTCATCTGTTTATGTTGCCTACTACTCTTTTCATTCATTGTTAGTTGATTCGTAAAGAGTTGAGGTCTTCTTTGGTTTGAAATCAATTATCTAGGTTTGTTTGCGTTGGTTTTTAACGGCAACTTATTGGTGAATTTTTCAGGTAAATTCTGTGGCAGGATCGGAGTAAGTGATTAGTGCACAGTCCATTTGCTATAAAACATGGTTCACTTCAGCTGCTCGGTGGATAGATACTTTCATTGACGACGATTTATGTTGATATGAGGATCGCAAGTGATATGTGTTGGGGTTTCTTCTATTTCAGAAGACGTGGGAGAATGCTTGGACCACGCTTATTGCATAATTTCGATCACCCTAACGCCGGTATTTTTTCAACACTATTATTATTGATTTTCCTGTGTTGGGGTTTGTATCTCATCAGATGTTCACCGATTTCTTCCTCTCCTTTTATGCAGATGTGTTCATTTCGATTTCAGTGACATGTTTGTGGATTGAAGTTCTATTTGTGGGAAGAGGAATCATGAGAGAGATTTAGATACAAATAAGGTACCTTGAACTTCATTCATCCATATATGTTTCTGAAACTAAATTTTTGTTTTGGTTCACTTCTAAGTCTTTGGCCCAATGAATGAAAGTGTCTTTTTCATGAGTTGAGACAGAGTAATTTTTTTTTGGTTAGTCTAACAAACTTTTGAGGGTCATCAAATGATTGTTTCTTCTCATTCTTAGCATGGAATTCACAAGGAAGTACAGATCTATCATTTCTCAGCATAATCTTCAAATGTCTTATGTCAATTCTCTGAAATATAGGGCCTTTTTCCTTAACATCGAAAGGGACAGGATGATGATGGAAGGAGGGGTTAACTTGGGGGAGTAAGAAAATCGAGAGGCTTTGTTCCGAATCATGAGTATTTCAATGAACCGCAACAGTATAGTCATAGATCTACAGAATGGGGTTTTTGTGTATTTGAACTTTTCTCATTTACTGATTTTGTTGGATTTGATTTAAATGTCATGCATTAACAGGGGAGTTGATAATTTGTTTTGATTTTGTGTGTTTGGAATAGATGGGGAGGACATAC
This sequence comes from Gentiana macrophylla, assembly GCA_026214975.1. NCBI lineage: Eukaryota > Viridiplantae > Streptophyta > Magnoliopsida > Gentianales > Gentianaceae > Gentiana > Gentiana macrophylla. Next base: position 32,721,902 of record CM047809.1, read on the forward strand.
TACTGAGACCAATTGTGGCGAAGAGGAATTTTAGGCAGTAAACAAATGTTGGGTCGTTGCTTCCATTTATAAAATATTTCAAAGCTTTTCAGCCGTTTGGTCTGCACATCAATTGGATTGATCTAAAGGTAAAATCTATCATTCCATTTTTGCATTTTCAATTTTTTTTTCTAAGGAATGTGGATTTTGGAGCCATACAAGGCATAATATTGTTGGCCAAATAGTGTGGCTAATGACATGACATGTTTGTTTGGGAAATTGCCTTCTTATTCTTTGCCTGGTATATAATACCCACTCGAGTTCTTAAATTATGCAACCTCCTTGACTATGTGCGTGAGGTGTGTGTAATTAGTCCTGTTTGTTTTGATTTGTTTTTAATTTCGTTCGGTCATTACTTTACCTAGGACGGCATCATATGAAATACCATTCTTATCTGAAAATTCTCACTTTAGTATTGATTCTATTGTTTATGTGCTCTCTGAAAGTTACATCATGATGCTATTTTGAATAACTTAGAGCACCTGCATATATATTGCATCTACCCAACATCATGGATTTATCAATTGAGCATCTCAAATAGCCACATTTACTTTTTGTTCGGCTTATTTTTTTCTTTGTTGTTAGTTATCAGTGGAAACACAAAGCATTTTTGGATTGTAACGTGGAAGGAAAAGTGAGTTATTTTGGATTGCGATGGTTTTGAATGTTGATGGATTACATATACAAAATTATGTTTTATAGCATTAACATGTGGGGTGCTAATATTGCTTTTAAAGAGTTCATTGCAGCGATTATGGTTTTGTTGATTTTCGGTCTGTTTTAAAAAATGTTTCATGGATTATTTGATTTCATTAATCTTTTTATTATAGATAATTATGGACCATTTAAGGAAGTAATTCAAATGTTGATATATATATATATATATATATATATATATATATATAAATGAGTTCATATACACACCTTTTATTGATCCATGCTATCAGACATACTACTAAAATAGTGCATCGATCACTATTTTAGTGCAGACCTGCTATTGTTTGAGTGCACCTAGTTTAATGAAGGGGAAATCACTATTAGGTAATACTAGAAACCTAACTAGAAACACTCCGCCTCCTCAATTTGTAGTTGCAGATTTGAACAATAATAGCAGGGTCTAAAATAGTGATCAGATGCACTATTTTAGTAGTATGTACTGATAAGCATGGATAGTATGGTATGTAGGGAACCCAACCCTATATATATATATATATATATATATATATATATATATCAGCATTTGAATCACTTGCCTGCAGCCATGGTGAGGCTTTTGCATACGTACGTGAGATTGAAGTACTTTTTATTGGAAATATCACGCGGAAGCTGCATCTTTTTGAATGTCGTAGGCTACTCATGTATTACCATATCATTGGGATGTAACACAACTCAAATTTTTATTTTTTTTATTTTTTTATTTTTTCGTTTTGTTTTGTTTTGTTGTTGTTGTTTAAAAAGAATGAAGGAGTATTTTTTAAACATTTAATGATGGATAACTATTATGTGTTGGATGTTCATGTTACAATCAAATATGTAGAGCGGCTACAGTCCCCTTCAGTCATTTACCCTTCATTAAATTAAGGGAATGATTTACTATTTAATCTCTAACGTAGAAACTATATATAATTAATTATAGGAGGAGTGGTTTAAAAGGATTATAGTATCAAGTTGGTGGTATTATTTTTCAATTAAGTATTTAAGTCGGTACGTATGCATGTGTCTTTTAATTATATATCACCCATGCATAATGCACGGGTTAATGGCTAGTGTAATATATATTTTTTTTATAAATAGTTTTCTATTCGGTTTTAAAAATAATATTAATATTGTGTTATTTTATTTAGGGCCAAAGACCCAAAAGTACACAAAACGGACTTATTGTACTTATAAGGACAAAAAGAATCTGTTGGACTTATAAAGACACATTTTTTCCTTATTCCCCATTCTACCCTTTAATTAATAAAATAAAATAAAATCTACCTCATAACTAACATTACGAAACGGAGTAAACATACCAAGATCTGGAGACTGTTCAGGACCCAAGAAATCATATTTATATATCCATTTTCAGGATCCGGCGGCAACTCAAAGTCCCACAATGCAAGCTTAGTCAACGGAATAAGACGGCGATCCTCCATAACTGGATTTTGAGCTTCTGGGATTCTTCTTCTTCTTTTTTTTTTTTTTTTTTTTTTTTTTTTGAGCTTCTCGGATTCAAATGGGCTTTTCAGAAAGAAAAAAAACTGTTTTAAAAGCTAAAACGCCACATTCAAATATAAGCTTTGTGTATTCGCTCGGTTGGTTCCGAATGACAGATTGATATAAATGCTACTGACTTTGTTTTACCCGAAGCATTGATTGAATCAATGGTTGACCGCTGCGACGCATTCGCCGTCGGGATGCATTGACCGCCCCGACGCATTCACCGTCGGGATGCATTGACCGCCCCGACGCATCGACCGTCGGGACGCATTGACCGCCGCAAAGCATTGACTGTCGGGATAGACTAACCGCCCCGACACATTGACCGTTGCGACGTATTGACCGTCGAAACGGATTGACGGCTCCGATGCATTGCACCGCCACGACTCATTGGCCACCCCGACATATTGACCGCCGTGACACATTGGCCACACCGACGGATTGACCGTCGCGACGTCATATTATTAGTAGTGACGTCATATTGTATCGATTTATGCAGTGACGTCTTACAATGACGTCTTATTATATCGATTTATGCAGTGACGTTTTATGGTATCGATTGACCGCCCCGCGATGAAGTGACCGCCCCGACACATTGACCGTCCCTGATGCAGTGACCGCCCCACGATGAAGTGACTGCCCCGACACATTGACCGTCCCTGATGTAGTGACCGCCCCACGCGTTGACCAACGCGCCGCGATGAGTTGAACGCCACGACGTATTGACCGCCCCGACGCATTTTTATGCAGTGACGTATTACCGTATCGATTTATGCAGTGACGTATTGTTGTAGTGATTTACGCAGTGACGTCTTATGGTATCTATTTATGTAGTGACGTCTTATTGTATCAAATTTATGCAGTGACGTCTTAGTGTCGCGATTTATGTAGTGACATCATATGATATTGAGTTATGCATTGACGTATTGTTATAGCGATTTATGCAGTGACGCCTTATGGTATTACTTTATGCAGTGACGTCTTATTGTATCGATTTATGCAGTGACATCTTATGTCGATTTATGCAGTGACGTTTTATTGTATCGGTGTATGCAGTGACGTCACGCAGTGACGTCATGTAGTGACGTCGTATTATATCGATTTAGGTGTCAGAGTCCATAAGGACAGGTTTTAAACTTAAATGGTTGAGAATGACAGTCACTACATGTGTTACTATATTTTTGTACATGTGTTACTACATGTGTTACTACATGTTTGTCCTTCTCAACCATTTTAGATTAAAACACATCCTTTACCACCTTTAACCTATCGATTTATGCATTGACATCATGCAGTGATGTCATGCAGTGACGTCTTATTATATCGATTTATACAATGAAGAAAATACAACGAAAATTTCATCAAATATTTACACAAAATTCTAGGGTAAACATGAAGACGAAAATTCCATATACCATTCACCATTAAGCCATTGCTAACCTATGTTGGCATTTTGACCACCAGAACCACCACCATTTCTTGCAAAGCTTAGTAAGGGAGGCCACCGAGGGATACAAACGACATTCGCTTGGATTGTACAATTTATTTAATAGTATTACCATATATTAATATTAGATATTAATAGATTTATGAAAAATACATTTATGGTAATGAGATAAAGATAATCATATTAGATATTGACAATATATTGAAAATATTTAATATGAGATATTAAATTAAATGAGATAAATCAATCAAATGTATTTTCCTTATTTTATTAAGAAAACGTTTTCTTTCTCCTCGATCTACTAGGAAGCTTCTCCGAATCTGATTGGGACTACATTGGGGTGCCACCTTCATTTTAAATAGGAGGTGGGTGTCAAGCTCTTTTATACATCACAAATAGAAGAGTTCTAATTTACTAGAAAAATTGAGAGCTTCCTAGAGAGAGAAAATTTTGGTCAGCAACCAAGTTTTTTGGTTGCAATCCATGATAGGATTCCGACGGGTTGTTCGTGTGGATCAACGGTAGAGGCCGAACACTTGGGCGGCTCCATGCTGAAACTACAAACCGTAGACAAAGCGTCGATCCAATTGGATCAACGAAGGTATTATCTTGTCTACTTCTTTTATGCCTGTTGCTTAAACGTAGTCAATCTTGGGTTAATAGGAAATAAATTTTAAATTCCACTGCGTTCCCGCTTAGATTTTCTAACAGAGTATCCTCATCTGGCTTGAATTGACATTGGGCCGCATACATTAGTATGTACGAGCTCAAGCAATTCATTGGATCTTATCCCTTTGCCACTGAATGGTGACTTTGTCATCTTGCCAATTAAACAAGCTTCGCATGTATCAAAATGATTCATAATCAAAATGATCTAACAAACCATCTTTATGGAGTTTGGTAATGCGATTTTTATTTATATTGCCAAGTCTACAATGCCACAATTAGGATTCATTCAAGTCACTTGTTTTGGCTTTCTTCTTGTTTATATTAAGTATATCAACATTCATATCTAATATGTAGAGACCATTGTCAAGTTTTCCAGTACCATAAAATATTTCATCACGTGAAAAAGAACAACATTTATTCTTAAATGTAAAAGAAAATCCTTCAACATCCAATGTAGAAATAGAAATAATGCTCTTCGTAAGAGCAGGAACAAAATAATGATTCAGCCCATTGGGCAATGAAAGAAAATAAACTCCAAAGACTAGGGCAACAACACTTGCTCCATTTTCAACGAGTAGGTCCACTTCTCATTTCCTCAAATCTCTAGTCCTTCTTACTCCCTGCATATCCGTATAAATATGAGAACCACATCCAAAGATCTCAATACCCAGTGGTTAGACTTACAAGAAGCAATATTGATCTCAACCATAAACATACCTGAAGTCGAAGCATCACCATGCTTGTTCTTCTTGGTGCTCAAGAAGGCCTTACAGTTTCTCCTCCAATGTCTAGGCTGGCCACGATGGAAGCAAGCATCCTTGGATTTGTCTTTTGCTATCTTAGGCTTTGGCTTGGTAGCCTCCTTTACCTTATTGGTCTTCTTTTGGGCCTTTTTCTTGCCCTTGGAAGAAGTCACGAGAAACAATTTCTTACCATTGCCAACAGTGCCTTCAGCAGTCTTGAGCATGTTTAATAACTCCGCTAGGGTGGAATCAATCTTGTTCATGTGGTAGTTCATCACAAACTGCGATTAAGAGTCCGGTAGAGATTGCAGAATCAAGTCAACACTTAACTCACGCCTCATCTTATGGACAAGCTTCTCAAGCCTCTCTATGTAACCAATCATCTTCAGCACATGTGACCCAACTGGAGTACCTGGAGCCATAATACAACCAAAGAGCACCTTTAAGACCTCGTACCTCTCAGTGCGAGACTGAGAAGCACAGAGCTCATTCAGGTGAACCATAATGGTGTAAGCATTCATGGACTCATGCTTTGTTTAATGTTTCGATCTCATAGAAGCAAGCATGATGCAAGTAGCCTCCACATCACAAAACAAAACAGTTGTTTTGCATGCTTCTTAACCGACTCCTCATTGGTAGCATCTTCAGGGTCATTAGTTAAGGGGTTTTCCAAAACATAGCCAATGTTTTCATGTCTTAAAACGATTTTGAGGTTTCTTTCCTAGTCGAGAAAGTTTGTTTCGTCAAGCTTGTTTTCAATGATTAAACAAAGATTCAATTTGTTTGTCATTTCTAAAACAATATAGTAAAGATAATATAAGTAAAAGTTCATGCATACAAAACTATAAAATTTCACTTTAAAATTTTAATTGGGTTTTGCTCCCACTAGCCAACTATTCCGAATTGGCTTTCAAGAATTTAATTAAATCTTTGGTGGATGGAATCAAATCTAGTTGACTCGATCCCGACGACCGATCGACCGGTCAATTTCAAAAGGTGGTTACACTTACCGTCGCATCTCTTTTACTTCCATTGGTTGACTAGTCAACTTCTTGAAAAGACATATCTCTATGTGATATTCAACCCTTGTCTCTAAAATCAGACGGTCCTGACGTGGGTCAATCACCGCAAGATTCTTAGTCGGGTTGTAACCCAAATATTCATGAGATCTCATAACGATCATAACTCGATAATAACGATATACCCAAGGTAGGTCAACTCCGACGCGTGGGCGATCAGTTGGTTCGAACAAGGGCTCTTCACCTTCATTATAATATCGGGAGACAAATTTAACTCGATTTTTGTTGTGGGAATAATTTCAAAATAATTCACTTAATTAATTCTTTTAATTATTTACGGTCTCATCTAAACGTGCATATTTCTACGTTATCAACATAAAGTAAAATATACACCATTCCGCGCACAATATACCAGTATGATCATGGACTTTTCCTAGGTGCGGTTTCGAATACAAACTGACGAAACCGCGGGTCACAATCTATGGGTAGCTGCAACCGTCAATAGGATCTTTAATGCGCCATCTCCAATAGGATTTTATTCATCTTTCTTTGGTCTCCATCTTCTGCTCCATTCTTATTACATAATAACCTATCTAATAAATTAATACACCCGCCGCACACGGGGGAAGCTATCGGGAACGAGATAAATGCAGAAAATAAACTAGGTCACGTTCTTCATAACGGCCTAGGACAATTTGAAAAAAACCAACAGAAAATAAATCATTCAAATCTATATTATTGGACGAGTCCATGATCAATTGGGGTCTATATAATCACATTATATCTACAACATCTAATTCATACAATGATAAATCTTATGAAAAAGATTAAGTTTTAAATTTACCAATTTGCGTCTTATTTTGTTAAATCAATTAACATTTAATTAATTAAGCGGCTTTAATCAAAATAAAATTAACGATCAATTTTAAATCGATTTCAATTTTAAGTATAATCAATTGGAACTATTCAAATTTAAATCAAAATTAAAATTATGTTTCTTTAGTTTCTTTCTTTTTTATACTTAATCAAAATGGATGTCTTTTGTTTCCAAAGCCAAAAGGCACCAATCCAGGCCCTTTCCAAAATCAAAATTTTGAAAATGGCCTAGGCCTAGACATTTTCCAAAATCAAATATTTTGAAAGAGCACAGCCTATTCCAAACAAAATTTAGAAAGGCCCAGATTATTTATAGGCAAATCATATTACCAATTAATACCATGTGGCATCCCAATGGTCCAAACCATTTGAATCATTAGTTAGCCACATTATACCAACTAAACAAAGAGATGTCAATGTACTATAAAGTATTCACAAAACAACAAAACAAAATTCGAGATCCACCATACACCTCCAAATTACCGACGACAAAGATCCTGAAGTATTTGCCGTTGCCGGCGGTTATACGGTGGGGAGCCTCCGCCTCGGCCAAGCTCCCTACCCAACGTGTTAATTTTCTTATTTTTTTGTTGTTTTTCGTTTCGCGAATCTAGATCATTCATCTATCATAATTATTACACAATTTAATTAGTGCTTATTGCTTAAGTTCGAAGTTCACTCCGATACCATTGTTGGGAAATCAACTAGTTTAACGCATCAGAAATTTAAATTTTGATTTTCGGTCCCAAGATCGACTACGTTTATTACAATAAAAACGTTGAGCCAGTAGACGGTGATTACCTTGCTTGATCTATAAGATCGACGCGTTGACAGTCTAGGGAGAGTAGTAGCGCATTCAAGACGTCCAAGTGTCCGGCCTCTATCAATATCCACACGAGCACCTCGCCGGAATCCTCCTTGATAGCTACTAGTAAAACCCAGATTCTAGACTCGACCTTTCTCTCTCTTAAAACTCTTTCTAAGATGCTCTCAGTTTATTTTTGTAAATTAGAACTCACCTAATTGTGATGTCTGAAAAGAGCTAGCCAACCTCCTTGATTATATAGGGAGACCAAATACCACACTTGTGTCTCAATCCCATTGGGAAAAGCTTATGTGTAGATTAATGAGATAGAAAACCTTTTACTAGTAAAATAAGGAAAATAAATATTTTAGATTTATCTCATTTAATTTAATACTCATATTAAATAAATAAAAATTATTGTCAATATCTAATATTGACTTTCTTCATCATATTACCATAAATCTATTTATGCAAATCTATTAATTAATATAAGATAATACTATTAATTAAATTACACAATCCAAGTGTATCTTAATATACTAGTATCTGCGACCCATAGCCATAAATTGGCATCCGGAATATTCTTTAATTAATCAGCACAATTAATATCTTGTATTTAATTTATTCATAATAAATAAATATTAGGAAATTAACTAGTTTAACGCAGCGGAAATTAAAATTTTGATTTCTGATCCCAAGATCGACTCTGCTTAATACAATAAACACGTTGAGCTAGTGAGCGGTGATTACATTGCTTGATCTAAATGATCGATGCTTTGACCGTCGAGGAGATTTGTAGTGTCGTAAGCCGTCCACGTGTCCAAATTTCATCAATATCCACACGATCACCTCGCCGAATCCTCCTGGATAGCTATTAGAAAAACCAGATTCTTTAGACCGACATTTTCTCTCTCTAAATACTCTCTAAGCTCTATATTTTTCACAATAATAGTTAACTCTTGGATTTGTGATGATACAAAAGAGCTAGCTAATCTCTCTCTATATATAGAGGTGGTGCGCCCTTAGCATCCCATTCCCAATGGGAAAAACATCTGTGTAGATTAATGAGAAAGAAAACCTTTAACTAGTAAAATAAAGAAAATAAATATTCTAGATTTATCTCATTTAATTTAATATCTCATATTAAATAAATCCAACATATTGTCAATATCTAAAATTGACTATCTTTATCTTATTACCATAAATCTATTTTTCATAAATCCATTTATATCTAATATTAATATATGATAATAACATTATTTTAATTACACAATTCAAATGTATCTTATAAACTAGAAAGTGGCGCCCCATATGCCAATAAATTGGCATCCGGAATATTCTTTGATTAATCAATATAATTAATATCTTGTATTTAATTTATTCATAATAAATAAATACCACCATATTAATTTAATCACTATAATACTTTATAGTCGAGATAAACTTTCCTTATTTGGTTATCACTATAACTACATTTTAATCCGGCTAGATGTTCTTATGTGTGTGACCTGATAGGCTTCCGAATATGTTGGCGTAGACACAAAGTGCAAATTACGAAAATGCCCTTCATACCTAACGATCACATAATAACGTCTAGCAACACACCGTGACCCCCATTCATCGGAAGAGTCAAAAGCGATGACTACTACCTTTCATGTAAAACAATTACTGTGTAAATAGAATCCTATCGCTGTTACAATCTCCATACAATCGTATCTCGAGTGCCAGTACATCAACGATTGTATCTTATAATCTGGATATCATGCTCTCTCGGAATAACTCATTTACTCCCACTCTGGAAAGATTCACGAGAGCTACACATTCCTTATAAAAAGTCCATTTCGGATATTTACTCCTATTAATAGGATACGCGATTTCCGGACGAACAAACATGTATCCTATGCATGCTTCAATATCACGCCCGAGCACTATCGAATGATCGCCCTGTGGCTAGAGAAAACCTCAACAGTGTCAAAGCATGACAATCCTCACCGTGATGCCATGAAGACTCCGGTCTCAAGATTATTACACAACTGCCACATACTGCGACACTTAATGTAAGTGGGTCGGTCCTAACGTCGCATTTTTTAATACACGCCCACGCATCTGGTCCAAGTGTCTACCACTTCGATAGACAAGATCTATCCCTACCTTCAATAAGATAAAGACATCCAATACGTGCTAGTCTAATCGTACTATCAATATCCCGTTTGAAAAGTACATACGACTAGAGACATTCAAGTATCAAACCTATTAAAGTGATTAGAGATCTCATCAACCATAATCACCATCATGGTTTCTCTATCACAGTTGAATACTAAGGACGTTACCGTATATTCAATAACATAATTGGTTCATAGAGATAAACAAAATATATAATAACAAATGTGCTTTTATTAATCATAATAAAGTTAATACATGAACTAAATAGATCAGAAATGTCCGGACCTGTCGAGATCCGGTCCTACCCGATTGGGTTTAGGACACTTTATCAACAATCTCCCACTTGGCCTAAAGCCAATCACCCTTATGCCTAAGCCAATGCACGTGAACATGTTTCTCAAGCTTTGTCTGCGACAATGCCTTGGTTAACGGATCATCTATGTTATCATCCATGTGAATTTTATCTATCTTTACATCTCCTCTATCAACTATCTCTTTAATTAAGTGATAGCACCGTAGCACATGTTTGGACTTCTGGTGAGACCTTGGTTCCTTTGACTAAGCAATTGCCCCATTATTATCATAGTACAGTGGCACTGGAACTTCAACAGAGGGAACCACACCAAGTTCAATAATGAACTTTTTCATCTAAACCGGTTCCTTTGCCGCCTCTGAGGCTGCTATATACTCGGCTTCCATTGTAGAGTCTGCAGTAGTCTCCTGCTTGGAACAATTCCAGCTAACTGCTCCGCCATTAAGCGTGAAAACAAATCCAGACTATGACTTCAAGTCGTCCTTGTTAGTTTGAAAACTTGCATCTGTGTAACCTTGTAATACCAAATCGGAGTTCCCGAAAACTAGGAATATATCCCTAGTACATCTCATGTACTAGAGAACATTCTTGACTGCAATATAGTGACCATCACCTAGGTTTTCCTGGTACTTCACTCAACTTACAGGAGAGGGAGAGGATTTTATGCTCATATTAGTCATACTCAGAGGGTAAGAGACATCTGGTCTAGTGCCTAACATGGTATACATGATAGACCCGATAACCGAAGCATAAGGTATTTTACTCATATGTGCCCTTTCCTCCTCTGTTTTAGGACACGTTTCATTTGACAGATAGGCCCCATGTGACATGGGCAACAATCCTCTCTTGGATTGCTCCATGCTGAATCTCTTCAGCATCTTGTCTATAACGGTGGATTGTGACAGACCAAGCAACCTCTTAGTCTATCTCTATAGATCTTGATTCCCAGAATATAGGCTGCTTCTCCCAAGTCCTTCATAGATAAGTTCTTGGATAACCAAAATTTAACCGACTGTAACATAGGGATATCATTCTCTATGAGCAGTATGTCATCTACATAAAGCACTAAGAAAACTACGGCACTCCCACTAACCTTCTTGTGAACACACGGCTCATCTTCATTCTAGATGAAATCAAACTGTTTGATAATCTCATCAAAACAAATATTCCAACTCCGAGAAGCTTGCTTCAGTCCGTAAATGGACTTTTGCAGTTTGCACACATCCGAGCATCATCAGTTGTGAAACCCTCAGACTGTGTCATGTACACTTCCTCAGACATATTCACATTAAGGAAAGCTGTTTTCACATCCATCTTCCAGATCTCGTAATCATGGTATGCTGCAATAGCAAGCAAAATTCTAATGGACGTAGCATAGCTACTGGCGAAAAGGTTTCATCATAGTCAACTCATTGTCTTTTCTTATAACATTTTTGCCACCAACCTTGCCTTGTAGGTAGACACATTACCATCCATGTCAATCTTTCTCTTAAAGACCCATTTGCACCCTATAGAAACTATTCCTTCAGGTGGATCAACTAAGTTCCAAACTTGGTTGTCTTTCATTGATTCCATTTCAGAATTCATGGCTTCTAGACATTTCTCTTTGTCATGCCTCATCAACACCTCTTCGTAAGTTTTAGGGTCCTCATCTTTCATGAGATATACGCCAGTTTACCTCTCGGGTGTACGACGTTCCCTAGTGGATCTTTGAGGTGTTTCTGGAGCAGGTGTTTGCACCTCATCTGTATGTGGTGTCTGCTCTACTTCCATCAACTAACTATCTTCAGCAAGTGGTTCTTGAATTTCTTCAAGATCAATCTTACTCCCACTGACCCAATCCAAAATAAACTCTTTCTCTAGAAAATGGCCAGTCCTGGAGACAAACACCTTTTGTTCTCCTGGATGGTAAAATTGGTATCCTCTAGTTTCTCTAGGATAACCCACAAATAGATATTTGTCAGATCTGGCCTCTTATTTATCGGGTATCATCCGCTTCACATAAGTCAGACAACCCCAAGGTTTAAGATACGCCAGACTCGGTTTCTTCTTATGCCATACTTCATACGGGGTAGAGTCAACCTTCTTTGATGGAACTCGGTTAAGTGTATAAAATGTTGTTTAGAGAGCATACCCCTAAAATGATTTTGGAAGAACTGCATAGCTCATCATGGATGGCACCATGTCCAACAAGGTACGATTTCTCCTCTCAGATACGCCATTTATCTGAGGTGTTCAGGGAGGCGTCCATTCATGTAGAATCCCATTCTCTTTTAAGTAATCTTGAAACTCACCATCTAGGTATTCTTCACCTCGATCGGATTGAAGTGTCTTGATTTCTTTAACTAGCTGTTTCTCCACCTCACTTCTGAACTCTTTGAACTTTTCAAAGGCTTCAGACTTATACTTCATTAAGTATACATAACCATAACGAGAATGGTCATCAGTGAAAGTGATAATATAAGAGTATCGCTAGAATTGATATTGGGCCACAGACATCAGTATGTATGAGCTCAAGCAATCCATTGGATCTTATCCTTTTTCTACTAAACGGTGAATTTGTCATCTTGCCAAGTAAACAAGCCTCGCATGTATCAAATGATTCATAATCGAAGTGATCCAACATTCCATCTTTATGGAGTTTGGAAATGTGATTCTTATTTATATGGCCAAGTCTACAATGCCACAAGTACGATTCGTTCAAGTCACATGTTTTAGCTTTCTTATTGTTTATATTAAGTATATCAACATTCATATCTAATATGTAGAGACAATTATCAAGTTTTATAGTACCATAAAATATTTCATCACGTGAAAAAGAACAACATTTATTCTTAAACGTAAAAGAAAATCCTTCAACATCCAATGTCGAAATAGAAATATTGCTCTACATAAGAAAGGGAACAAAATAACAGCTTATTTAATTCTAGTACTTAGACCACCTGGGAACGAAAAGAAATAAACTCCTATAGCTAGGCGAAACACTTGCTCCATTCCCAACGCGCAGGTCCACTTCTCATTTCCTCAGATCTCTAGTCCTTCTTAGTGCCTGCATATCTATACAAATATGAGAACCGCATCCAATATCTAATACCCAGTGGTTAGAGTTAAAAGAAGCAATATTTATCTCAATCATAAACATACCTGAAGTCGAAGCATCACTATTCTTGTTCTTCTTGGTGCTCAAGAAGGCCTTGCAGTTTCTCCTCCAATGACCAGGATGGACATAATGGAAGCAAGCATCCTTGGATTTGTCTTGGCTATCTTAGGCTTCGGCTTGGTAGCCTCCTTCACCTTCTTGGTCTTCTTTTGGGTTTTTTTCTTGCCCTTGGAAGAAGTCACGAGAAACACTTGCTTACCCTTGCCAACAGTGCCCTCAGCAGTCTTAAACATGTTCAATAACTCCGCGAGGGAGCGATCAATCTTGTTCATGTGATAGTTCATCACAAACTACGAGTAAGAGTCCGGTAGAGATTGCAGAATCAAGTCAATACTCAATACGTGCCCCATCTTATGGCCGAGCTTCTCAAGCCTCTCTATGTAATCGATCATCTTCAGCACATGTGTCCCAACCTGGAGTACACTGAGCCATCTTGCAACCAAAGAGTGCCTTCGATACCTCGTACCTCTCAATGCGAGGACCGGAAGCATAGAGCTCTTTCAGTGAACCATAATGGTGTAAGCATCAATGGACTCATGTCGCTTTACGAAGTTCCGTGTCATAAAAGCTAGCATGATGCAAGTAGCCTCCACATCGTCGTAATAGTGCTTCGCGATGCTTCTTAACCGAATCCTTATTGGCAAAGATCTTCGGTGCCTCGGTTAAGGGCGTGTCCAAAACATAGCCAATGTTTACATGTCTCAAAACGATTTTGAGGTTTCTTTCCCAGTCGAGAAAGTTTGTTTCGTCAAGCTTGTTATCAATGATAAAACGAAGATTTAATTTGTTCAACATTTCTAGAACAATAAAGTAAAGATAGTATAAGTAAAACTTCATGCATACAAAACCAAAAATTTGTAGTTTTAAAATTTATGTTGGTTTTTCTCCCACTAGCCAACTACTCCCAATTGGCTTTAAATTTTTTTATTAATTCTTTAGTGGCTGAGACCCAATCTAGTTATCTCGATTCCCGACGAGGGCCGATCAACCGAGACAATTCGAAAGGTAGGTACTCCTATCAGTCGCATCTTTTGCGGCTCCTAGTGGTTGACTAGTCAACTCTCTGACAATTCACATCTCTATGTGTTTGACAACCCCTTGTCTCTAAAATCAGACGGTCCTGACGATGACCAATCACCGCAAGATTCTAGTCAAGTCATAACCCAATATTCGTGAGATCTCATGCGATCATATCTCAATAACGATGATATACCCGAGGTAGGTCAACTCCCGATGAGGGCGATCGATGGATCCGAACAATGACTCTTCACCGTCGTTACAATATTGGAAGACTTATTTTCAACTTGATTTCTATAATTGAGGGTAATTTTAAATTAATTCACTCAATTAATTTTATTAATTACGGTCTCATCATTTACGTGCATATTTCTACGTTATCAACATAAAGTAAAACATACACTATTCCACGCACAAAGTAACCGGTATGATCATGCGATCATATCTCAATAACGATGATATACCTGAGGTAGGTCAACTCTCGATGAGGGCCGATCAGTTGGATCCGAAAAATGACTCTTCACCGTCGCTACAATATTGGAAGACTTATTTTCGTCTTGATTTCTATTGGGGTAATTTTAAATTAATACACTCAATTAATTTTATTAATTACGGTCTCATCATTTACGTGCATATTTCTACGTTATCAACATAAAGTAAAACATATACCATTCCATGCACAAAATAACCGGTATGATCAGGACTTTTCCTAGGTGCGGTTTTGAATACAAACTGATGAAATCGGGGGTCACAATCTAAGGGTAGCTGCAACCACCAATAGGATCTCTAATACACTATCTCCAATGGGATCTTTATTCATCTTTCTTTGGTCTCCATCTTCTGATCCATTCTTGTTAAGTAATAATCAATCTAATAAATTAATACACCCGCCGCACACGGGCAGAGGGAGCTACCGGGAATGTGATAAATGCAGAAAATAAAATAGGTCACGTTCTTCATAATTGCTTAGGATGTTTAGGGTGAATTTATAGTGTTTTTAACGATATGTTTTATATCAATTTCCCCCATATGTGGATATTTTTCATAGAAATCGAGCTTTATAATTGAAATATTGAGCAAGTGGTGTTTTCAATAGTTAAATTGCAAAACGTAATTAATTATGTGCTTAAATTGTGATTTTATATTATTTTGGAGTTATGTTACGCTTTGGTATGTTTTATTTATCTTTTAGATACATGTTCTCGAGCTAAAAGAGGATTAGAAGAGGTCGCATTCATTTTCCGATGAAGAGAAGAGATAGGGATGAGAAGGTCCGGATAAAGATGAAGAAATCGGCTTCCTGGCATGATGGACGCTCGTTCATGTCCCGTCCACTATGGACGGGCGTCCATTAAATCAAATCAAGCGCCCAGAGAAGAAATCGAATAGAGAGTTTGGGCGTTGTATGGACGAAGCGTCGCCTCTAGCGTCCCAAAGCGCTTGGACGGGCGCCCAGTGTTTGGACGGGCGTCCCGTGTGTTTCAGATGGGCGTCCGTCCGCCGACTTAGCCCTGGCCGACTTAAAACTCTATAAAAGCAGCTGCACCCCAACCCTAAAAGATATCAAAAAATTCTTCATACACCAAAAACTACTCAGCAGCCGCACTTCTGAGGGTTTCAAGGCCGGTCACCCGAGCCTTGTGCTCGGGTGATCCGGGTTAGATTAAGATGTTTTATTTTCGTTTGTTGATTCATGGAGATCATCCATTGTACCAAACTATGTGTGTTTATCTTTTAATTTATTCAATCTTTTGTTTATTTTCGTGATCTTTGATTTGTTTTGTATCTTTCTATGATTTATGATGCTATTGTGTGACTAGATCGAGAGATTGGTTGCTAATTGTTGTCTAACGTAGATGAGAATCGTTGTTAGGCTAGATCACCATAGAAAGATAGGATCTTTAATCGTTAATTCGTGACAAATTAATTGGTTAATTATCTAGGTTGCTAGATTCTAAAATACGAGAGTTAACTTGGATCTACACTTTCGTTTTGTATGAAAATTGGTCTCAACATTCGAGAGAGGAGAGATCGATAATTGAATTCACTAAGAGATTAGGAGTTCATAGCTTGAGAAACGGATTCACTAAGAGATTAGGAGTTTGTATCTCGTGTAAAGGTGAAACCACAATATCGAATTAAAATAATGAGATGAACTTGGATTGAAATCACTTGGTTTGTATATTGGTTGATTCCATGTATCTTTCTTCTATGTTTTTCTTAGTTGTTATAGCTTAGATTTATTTTATCTGTTCTATGTGTTTATATGTTTGTTCTTTCGTTTATTTGTTTTCATAAGTAACAATTGAAAGGAATTAATAAAACTAGATTCAACAACCCAATTCCCTGTGGATCGACCCCTTACTTATCCCGCATTACTAGCAATTACCCGGTATTCGGCCGGTTAGGAGTTAGTTTTGCATATAGGTTAGGGTTTATAAATTGTTTTTGTTTAATGATGCAAAACCATCCAAACATAGGACAATTTGAAAAACCAACAGAAAATAAATCATTCACATATATCCTATTAATCGAGTCAATGATCAATCGGGGTCCATATAATCACATTATATCTACACATCCTCTAATCCATATACTAATATCTTATGAAAAAAGACAAATTAAAATTTAACTACTTGCGTCTTATTTTATCAAATCAAATTAACATTTAATTAACTAAATGATCTTAATCGAAATAAAATTAACTATTAATTTTAAACGAATTCAATTTCAATTTTAATTAATTAGAACTATTCAAATTTAAAACAAAATTAAAATTAGGTCTCTTTGGTCTCTTTCTTTTTGATTCCTAATCAAAAGAGATGCCTTTGGTTTCCAAAACCAAAAGGCACCCTCCTAGGCTTTTTTCAAAATCAAATATTTTGAAAAGAGCCTAAGCCTAGGCCCTTCCGAAAATCAAATATTTTGGAAAGACCTAGGTTAATTGTGGCCTCCAATTGGTCCAAACTTTTTTAAATCATTGGTTAGACACAAGGCTTTAACTAGACAAATGAGACATCAATTCACTATAAAAATTCACAAAACAATAAATAAAAAAAAGGGAAAATCCAGGTCCACCGCATATGGCCTACCGATGCCAGCAGCCCTAGGGCCGCCGTCGCCAGCGGCGGCAACACGGTGGGGAGCCGCCGCATCGGTCCAGCGCCCAAACCCGACGCCCCCCTCAATTTTTCATTTTTCGGAATCAAGATCTTGCATCTATTAATTACAACTCAATTTAATTAGTGCTTTTTGCTTAAGTTCGAAGCTCGCTTTGATACCACTGTTAGGAAATCAACTAGTTTAACACAACAAAAATTAAAATTTTTATTTCTGATCCCAAGATCGGCTCCGTTTAATAAAATAAACACGTTGAGCTAGTAGACGGTGATCGATTACCTTGCTTGATCTAAAAGATCGACCGTTTAGGGAGAGTAGTAGTGTGCGAAATCCGTCCACGTGTCCAGCCTATATCAATATTCACACGAGCAACTTGCCGGAATCCTCCTTGGATAGTTACTAGAAAAACCTAGTTGCTTTGACTGGCATTTTCTCTCTCTAAATACTCTCTCTACGAAGCTCTTTATTTTTCACAAGAATAGATAACTCTTGGATTTGTAATGATACAAAAGCGGTAGCCAATTCCTCTCTTATATAGAGGGTGGTGCGCCCTCAAGATCCCATTCCCAATGGAAAAGCTTCAATGTAGATTTATGAGAAAGAAAATATTTTACTAGTAAAATAAGGAAAATAAATATTCTAGATTTATCTCATTTAATTTAATATCTCATATTAAATAAATCCAAGATATTTTAAATATCTAATATTGACTATCTTTATCTTATTACCATAAATCTATTTTTCATAAATCCATTAATATCTAATATTAATATATGATAATACCATTAATTAAATTGTACAATCCAAGTGTATCTTATACACTAGAAAGTGGCGCCCCATATGCCAATAAATTGGCATCCGTAATATTCTTTAATTAATCAATATAATTAATATCTTGTATTTAATATATTCATAATAAATAAATATCACCATAAACTTTCCATATTTGGTTATCACTTTAACCATTTTAATCCGGCTAGACGTTCTTATGTGTGTGACCCGATAGGGTTCCGAATATGTTGGCCATAGAAACAAAGTGTAAATTACGAAAATGCCCTTCATACCTAACGATCACGGAATAGCGTATAGCAACACACCGTGATTCCCAATCATCGGAAGAGTCAAAAGCGATGAATACTACCTTTCATGTGAAACAGTTACCATGTAAAAGAAATCCTATCGCTGTTACAATATCCATACAATCGTATCTCGAGTGTCAGTACATCAACGATTGTATCTTATAATCTGGATATCATGTTCTCTCGGAATAACTCATTTACTCCTACTTTGCAAAGATTCACTAGAGTTAGACATTTCTTATAAGAATGCCATTTCAGATATTTACTCCTATTCATATTATACACGATTTCCGGATGAACAAGCATGTATCTTACTCATGCTTCAATATCACACCCGAGAACTATCGTATTATCGACCCGTGGTTAGGGGAAACCTCAACAGTGTCAAAGCATGACAATCCACACCGTGATGCTATGAAGACTCCAGTCTCAGGATAATTACACCACTGCAAAATACTGCGACACTTAATGCAAGTGGGTCAGTCTAACGTACTCATTCTTTAACACACGTCACATACAGTCCAAGTGTCTCTACACTTTGATAGACGAGATCTATCCCTACCTTCAATAAGATAGAAGACATCCAATACGTGCTAGTCTAATCGTACTATCAATGTCCCGTTTGAAAGTGCATACGACTAGAGACATTCAAGTATCAAACCTATTAAAGGGATTAGAGATCTCATCAACCATAATCACCATCATGGTTTCTCTATCACAGTTTAATACTAAGGACGTTACTATATATTAAATAACATAATTGGTTCATAGCGATAAACAAAATATATAATAACAAATGTGCTATTATTAATCATAATAAAGTTATTACATGAACTAAATAGACTGTAAATGACCCGACCCGGTCGGATCCGGTACGACCCGATTGGGTTTAGGACACCTTTTCAACAATAAATACCACAATATTAATTTAATCACTATAACACTTTATAGTCGAGATAATCTTTTCTTATTTGGTTATCACTATAACCGCATTTTAATCTGACTAGATGTTTTTATTTGTGTGACCCGATAGGCTTCCGAATATATTGGCCGTAGACATAAAGTGCAATTACGAAAATGCCTTTCATACCTAATGATCACGGAATAGCGTCTAGCAACACACCGTTACCGCCAATCTCCAGAAGAGTCAAAAGCAATGACTACTACCTTTCATGTGAAACAGTTACCGTGTAAATAGAATCTTATCGCTGTCACAATATCCATACAATCGTGTCTCGAGTGTCAGTACATCAACGATCGTATCTTATAATCTGGATATCATGCTCTCTAGGAATAACTCATTTACTCCGACTTTGCAAAGATTAATGAGAGCTAAACATTCATTATAAGAAGGTCATTTCGGATATTCACTCATAATAATAGGATACGCGATTTCCGGATGAACAAACATGTATCCTACGCATGGTTCAATATCATACCGAGCACTACCGCATGATCGCCCCATGGCTAGGGGAAACCTCAATAGCATCAAAGTATGAAATCCACACTGTGATGCCATGTAGACTCCGGTCTTAAGATAATTGCACAACTGTCATATACTGCGACACTTAATGTAAGTGGGTCAGTCTAATGTACGCATTTTCTAATTAATACATGTCCACGTACGGTCCAAGTGTCTCCACACTTCGATAGACAAGATCTATCCCTATCTTCAACAAGACTGAAGACATCCAATACGTTCTAGTCTAATCATACTATCAATGTCCTGTTTTACAGTACATACGACTAGAGACTTTTTAGTATCAAACTTATTAAAGTGATTAGAGATCTTGTCAAACACAATTACTATCATGGTTTCTCTATCACAGTTTAATACTAAGGATGTTACTACATATTCAATAACATAATTGGTTCATAAAGACAAATAGAAATATATAATAACAAAAGTGCTTCTTGTAACAACAGGCAGGAAGTGCTAAATTTAACAGAATAACAACATATTAGCGTATTGCACCATTTGTTGTGATTGCTGAGTCTCACACACACTGATATTGTGCTGCATTTCATCTTTGGCTGAATCTATAGTGCACATAACCTGCTCTATAATCTGTTGTGCAATTTATTACACCTTAAACCTGCTGCATTGATCTATCTGTTGTTTTGCACCTCTCTGTGCATCTAGCTCTGTTGTGCTGCCTTTGCTGGGCTTGAAAATTGATCTCTGCTGATCTTGATAATCTTGCTACTACAGCTTGATTATCTTTCTTGAAACCTGACTGATAGTGTTCAGTCCTGAGGTTGTAATTCTTTTGATCTGCTATAATAGCTTAGGCTGTTAGATAGAAAGCTTGTTGAGTTTGGATAAGCTGTATTTGAACACCCTTTTGTTTTGGTAAACTGAAGCTGAACCTTTCTGTCATCCAAGTCTGTATTAACTGATCTGTTTTTCATTGTATCAAGCTGTTATCTAGTAATATAAACTTAAGAGTTCCATCTCTTTATAACCTGCTCTTGAAACAGAACTTTAATTTGTGTAACTTGGTTTTTAAAGCAGCCTTGACTACTGTTGTTAATTTGCTGTAATAATCTTTTGCTGTTTGGTTTATCTATTGTATCAAGCTGTCGTCATTTGCATTGCAATTTGTGTAATTAATAGCATCTGCTGCTGCTAACTTGTGCTTCTTCTCCTTTTTCCTTTGCTAATATATTCTATTTTTCTCTTTCTTTTTTCAATAAAGAGGCCCAAAGGACCCGTCTTTTTTTTTATTACCACGGCCCGGCCTGTTCAGCCCCTAACCGGGCCTTTTTTGTTCAAACAAAAACAATTTTAATTTGAAATTAAATAGATTCTAGTTACTATGCATAGAAAATGAATCCTATGTGAGCCCGCTTAGCTCAGAGGTTAGAGCATCGCATTTGTAATGCGATGGTCATCGGTTCGACCAATGGGGACTTTTATCTTTACGAAAGAAAGGGGAGACGATGGAAAAGGCAAGGTTTAGAAGCCGGCCGTGACCAAGAAACCACCGGTTTCGTTTGGTGGGCCGGAAATGCCCGACTTATCAATTTATCAGGAACATGTACTCTGATCACTAGTAGTAGCTCTGTCGCTGTGGGCAGCCTTTCTGTGACGTCAATAAAACATCACTAAAAGAAACAAGTTAAATTACTATATCAGTCTGATTAATCAATTGTTTAAATAAAATCAGTCTGCATATTCTTTTTAATAAATAAAATTTAAATCCAAGTCTTTTGAATCTGTTTGTTTGATCATCTTTAAATAAACGTGCTTATGTGCTTCATTGGTTTCATCACAACCTTATAATCACTTCATTTCATTTGATCACGTAGGTTTTTACCACAAACGAATAATTAATTAAGTGAGTTTATGCACTTAATTACTAGTACTTGTGTCAAATTCGATATGAAGTTAAAAATCACCCAACAATCTATTCACAACCCCCCCCCCCCCCTCTCCCCCCACCTCTAGAGTGTTTACGGGCCGTATCGATCCAACACATATATGCCTATATATATTAATATCTAATATTATAATATAATATTATGATTACTTAATTAATTTGGAAAGTTTATGTGCATCTTATACACACCCATATACCATTAATTGACTTCCAGAATATTATTAATTAATTAATATAATTAATGTCTTGTATTTAATTTGACAAATTTTATAATACAACCGTTGTAGCAAGGTTGTACTAAGTGGCATACATTACAACCATTCATTTCTAACCTCTCACACACGATAAAAGTGTATTATGTGAAAGAGAGTAAAAATGAGAGGCTCTAATGTATGCCACTTGATACAACCTTCTTACAACCGTTGCACCATAAAGTCTCTCATTTAATTTAGGGACAAGGGTAAAAAAAAGGGGCCTTTAGTTATTTAAGCTTGTCAACCGAAATTGTTGCAACAATAAGCTTATGACATAAATCATGTCATGAACAAGTTTGGACTCTCCAAGTTAGGTGAAAAGCCATTAATGCCCTCCCCCCTTCTTGATTTGGGATGATTTACTTAACACTAAAAATGTAATGAACCCTTAATTAAACATCCCATTAAACTTTGCTTAATCCGACCCACAAATTAGGCGGGTAAATTAACCAACCCTAATTTACGCGCCAAAATCGATTAGTATCCAATTACTCGCTTCGCCTCTCTTTGCAAAGCGAATAACTCTGCTGTGTCTCCATCGGTGTCCAAATCATTGTCCTCGCTGAACAACCTCTCTTTTCTTCTTCTCCGCCAATCATTGTTTTAGCCGATCCGGGTGGTAATCGAAAGGGTTTCTTGGCTTTCCATACCGTATATGTGAATTTAGGAAATTGAGTTTGTTAGTTTACTTACCATGCGGGATTAGCTTAAACCGTGTGTTTAACTCTCTGAATTGAATTGAAAATGGGGCGACCACGATTGAAAATGGATATTTGATTTGAATTGAAATGGTTAAATGTTGAATTGGTGATTTGTGCAGTTTATTACCGGTATATATATATATATATATATATATATATATATATATATATATATATATATATATATATATATATATATATATCTATTTGGTTATATCTAGTTTGCATTTCGGTGAATGGTAATCGTATTAATCTTAAAATATTGATTATAGTGTGACACAAGTTTAAACTTGTTAATGGCTATGTGAACTTCTATCTGCATTTCAAGGTGGATTGATTATAGTGTGACACAAGTTTAAACTTGTTAATGGCTATTTGAACGGAATTATGGATTTTGTCTATGTGTATATTGGTTTGTAATTATTGTATTGAATAAAAACAGGATCTCGGTGAAGCGTGAATCGTGATGGAAGATAAAGTTTGTATTTCTATATTTTACCCTGTGGAGATTGAAAAAGACGTCAATAGTCTATGGTCTTGAAATATGTAGGGTGTGAATCAGAAGAAGTTTCGACGATTCTGAGTGTCAAAAAGAACATTACATTTGAAGAATTGTATGACATGGTGAAAAATGAGTTGGAAATCGATACAACTAAGTATGAGTTTGAGATGAAATATATGGTCCCCATTAGTAAAGCTAGACCGATGGTGCTTGATTGCGATAAGCTTGTGAATCGGTTTATATATGTTTGTAATTTAAAACAAGATGCTTTATTAATATGTTTGAAGGAAAAGGAAAAGTGTACCGAGGTTTGTGAAAGTCAAGAAACATGTGAAGTAGTAAATGTGTCGGAAAGTCAAGAAACATGTGTTGAAAGAGATGAAGAGACAGATGTTGATGTTTTGGCAAATGGGATGAAAGAGATGTTGGATGTAAGAAGAGAAAGCATGGAGACATGTGTTGAAAAGAATGTTAATGAAGAGATAGATGTGGATGTTGTTGGGAATGCCATGGAAGAGATGTTGGATGTAAGAATAGAAAGCATAGAGACATGTGTCGAAGATTCTCATTTGAACACGGGGGGTGACAACATGGACTTTAATGAGCAACTTGAAGACTCCTTATTGGTGAATTTGGGTGAAGATGTTTATTTAGAAGAATCATATCGGAGAAATAGCATGAGCGGGTGATGAATTGTCAAATGAGAATCTTGATGGCTTTGTTGAGAGAAATGAGGTTGTTGATCCCTTGAATGCACCCCAACTATGGTTAACGTGCAAAGAATTGAACATGAAGACTTTCGTTGTAGCCGTCTCGTAGGTGATACTTTAGTGTGCATTCCCGAACATGAAGACTTTCGTGTGAATGATCCGTTTAAATGCAAAAGTTTTTGGTATTCAAACTTGCGAAGTTGGCTACGAAGTACAAGTTTGAATTCAAAACGCAAACTTCAACAAAAGCGTTTATTCGCTTTTATGTGAAGCCGCCGGATGCAAATGGCGCTTATGCGAGCCACCAAACTTCAAGCACCATCTCGAGCGATTTGTAGTGGTACCGTATGCAAACAAGCATAGCCGCCACCTATTGCTCCTCGAAAGACCATAGACATGCTACGCACAAGCTAATTGGCACATACTTTGCCGTAGGTTTAAAGATGCCAATCGTATTAACGCACCAAAGGACTTGATGCATGATTTCCGGCAAGAATTTGGATATGATGTAACTTATTGCAAGGCTTACAGGGCTAAGGGTTATGCGTAAGATTGATAAGGGTAATCCAAACAAAAGTTGGGGAGAATTAGCCAAATATTGTTATAAATTCAAGGCTAGAAACCGGACAATCGTATATCATATTGAAAAAGTGATGGGAATGTTTTCAAATACTTTTTCATGGCACTTGGTCAAAGTATTGAGGATTTTATTTGGCGATGCGGAAAGTCAATATCATGGACGGCACGCATTTAAAAGCGCGTATAAAGGGACCTTACTTGTGGCAACATGTCAAGATGCAAATCATCAAATATTTCCACTTGCTTGGGGTGTTGTTGCTTACGAAAGTATAGAGTCTTGGACATGGTTTTTGATAAGCTAAAACCCATCATTGGGGACACGAATGATCTTGCGATACTTTCCGATCGTGCCGATAGTATTAGAACATCTTTCAAGGCGGTGTTTAAGAATGCGCACCATGGGCATTGCATGTATCACATGCAAAAGAATTTGAGGATGAAATATCCAGACGTGGTGTGGGAAAGCTCTTTCGAAAAGTGCAGAGGCCTATCTGACGAGGTATTCAAGTTGCATTTCAAACTTTATGCAATAAATGTCCGAAAGTCGATTTAATATTTGAAAGAAGCAGAATTCCCTATGTGGGCTAGAGCTAAATTTGAGGGATTTCGTTACAACATAATGACCACAAACCATGCCGAGTCTGTGAATGCTAGGCTAAAGCATGCACGAGAATTTTCAATTGTTGGGTTGATTGAACATATCCGGGAGATGTTACAGGATTGGTTTGCTAAAAGATATGAATCATCTACAAATTGCCAAGATGCTCTTACTCCCAAAATTGAAATCGAAGTGAACAAAAGCTTCGAGTCAGCGAAACGATTTTCAGTTAATACACTTTCCTCAGATAAGTATGATGTTCGTGAAAAGGATGCTGTTATTTCTTACATCGTTGAGTTGGATTTGAAGACTTGTACATGTAAAAAATTCCAGATGGATATGTATCCATGCGAGCATGCAGCTGCTGTGTTGAAGTATACAGGGAAGCAAGCCTCCAAGTATTGCACTTGGTATTATAGCGTCAATTGTTGGAGGCTAGGTTATTCCAAATGTGTGTATCCACTTCAAAATGAAGATGAATGTGTGTATCCCGATGATGTGCTTAACGATGTGGTTTTGCCACCGAAGGTGCCAAAGAGACAAAGTGGACGGCCATCAAAAAAGAGGAAACGCTCAGCCGGGGACAGAAAGACGAAGTATGTTTGTGGAAAATGCGGTGTCAATGGTCATTACGCTTCCACTTGTAAGAGTTTGATTGGTGGAGAAATGCTCACCAGCGACACTCCTACTTTGCCATGATAAGGTATTGTATGGATTAATATTTAGAGTTCTTTTTATATTCAATCATGTTACATTGCATTAAGCTTGTTACCTTTTTTCTTTGACAATGTTACAAGAAGGCGATGGGATACATATTGTGGCTGTTTAAGTATTAGTGTTGATGAAGAGGATGAGATGTTTACATATTATGGATGTTTAACCATTGAGGATGATTGGTTGATGTGTAAGATTCGAAGACGTAACTTGTGTTGTATTTTGAATAATGGAAAGTGATGTGTTGATGTGTTTGTTTGTTATTGTATTTTGAATAATGGCAAATTCTATGTGTTGGTTGTTCTTCTTTGGTTGATTGGTTGATGTTTAAATCTGAAGATGTAGATGATGTTGAATTTTGAATGATGGCAAATTGATGTGTTGGTTGTTCTCATTTGTTTAATGTGAAGGGCGTTGTTCGAGTGTCACGAATGTGGTGTTTTGCGTCCATTAAGGGTGTTGTAAAACATTCACTCTAAAAATGTGTTTAAACTTGTGTCGGCCCTGAAACAAGTTCAAGCTTGTGTAGCCCCATGAAACGGGTTTAAGCTTGTAAAACATTGATGTGTTGGTTGTTCTCATTTGTTTAATGTGAAGGGACGTTGTTCGAGTGTCACGAATGTGGTGTTTTACGTCCATTAAGGGTGTTGTAAAACATTCACTCTAGAAACAGGTTTATCTTCTCAAAAAAAAAAAAAAAACAGGTTTAAACTTGTGTCGGCCCTTTTTGTTTAATGTGATAACCATTCAAATCCTTCAAATAACCATTAGATAAGAAAACCAAATGAAATGTACATAAATATACAGAGAAATACAGAATACCAAGAAATTTAGTTTTTATTTCGTAAGATGACATACGAAATAAAAGGTTAGACAAGTAATAGTCAATAATACAAGTTTCTTTTGAGATGAATTGTTCCCTACCCTAGTCTTCTCAAGTAGTGTCTCCAGGCGAGCAATCCTTTCTCTATCATGGAGTAACATTTGAACCATGGAATCTGAATTGTGACCTCTCAATAACTCAGTGACGTTGATCTCAACTTGTTCAATTTTTTTTGCATCATTGTCTCGCATGCACTTTATCATTTCAATATCATTTTGAAGGACACCGATTGTGCATTCAAGTTTATCTATTTTCTTCATCAAGTTCACAGAGGTAACATCTTCATGTGGCCCAGTAGATGAAGACACCTTGCCATATGGCCTAGTAGATGAAGACACTTTGCCATATGGCCCAGTAGATGCAGACACCTTGTCCTGCCATATGAAATAGTCACATTTGACTTCATCATCCTGCAAAATAAGAAATTCCAATTATTATACAGACACGTTATCCCTTGAAAGTAAATGGAAAGTATAACCAAAAAAATAAGGACCAATTTTGCAGTCATACCGGCCAATAAGGACAACCGTAGAAACAGCTCTCCTGGGTTAGCATCTGCTCAAGTCACCAATTTTGCAGAACGCCACATTTGCATAACAATGTACGCCATGAAATGTCCTGCATTCATTTACCTTGCTAAAGAACTGGAAATCGGAGAAGTACCCTTCATATTTTGCTTCGCTCGCTTCGGACATTGCAGTAATTATGAAAAGAATTGTGCATAATTGAGTATTAAATGGTCTGTCTATATCTCAAATAAATAACTAAACGCCCCAACAAGTACTCCCGATTCACAAGAGTGCAATCTATGAGTGAATTTGATCGCTTCTTCGTTTCAAAAAAACATAATTCATAAGAGCATAGTAACTCACCAAAATTAGCTCATTAAGTAATTGATGTCTAGGTAAATTCACCCCAATATGTTAGAAATTAGCTCAAATTCACAAAAATGTAACCAAATTTCGGAAAAACAAAAGAGTTGCCTCGGAAAGCCCCTAAGAAGAAAAGCTAAAACAAAAGAGCAGAGTAACTCACCAAAATTAGCTCATTAAGGCATTGATGCCTGTTAATTCACACAAATATGTTAGAAATTAGTTCAAATTCAAAAAAATGTAACAACATTCTGAAAAACAAAGAGGTAGAGTAACTCACCATGAAGAAAAGCTAAAACAAAAGAGCGAGTAACTCACCAAAATTAGCTCTAGTTGGTTTCTTTAATGGAGATTTTGAAGGTTGAATGGTGGGAAGATCAAAAGAGGGAAACACATCAATGAAAGGGGCGGGGGTGTACTTGGGTTGATTAGAGGGGTTAGTTGTGGGTGAAGAATTCGAATCAAATCAAATAGGGGAATTTGAAAATTTCTAAATTTTGGGCGATTCTTAAGCGGAAAGCAGGCCCCAAAAAATTTTGGTTGCAACAATTGAGAGGGGAGCGACTTAAGGCGGGAATTGATGATGATGGAGGGGGAGAGAAGGGTTCCGATCACAAAATTAAAAAAAAATTGAAAATAATTATTCTAGTTAAATCATTTGATTGATTATATTTATTTATTTTATTTATTCTGGTTACATCATTTGATTATTAAAAAACGAACATATTGAGTGACATACTCACGTAAGACACCATAAACGGACTTATTGTGTGACATACTCACGTAAGACACCCTAAACGGACTTATTGTGTAACATACTCACGTAAGACACCCTAAACGGACTTATTGTGTGACATACTCACGTAACACACCCTAAACGGACATATTGAGTGACATACTCACATAAGACACCATAAACGGACTTATTGTGTGACATACTCAGGTAAGACACCCAAAACGGACTTATTGTGTGACATACTCACGTAAGACACCCTAAACGGACTTATTGTGTGACATACTCACGTAAGACACCCTTAACGGACTTATTGTGTGACATATTGTGTGACATACTCACGTAAGACACCCTTAACGGACTTATTGTGTGACATATTCACGTATGACACCATAAACGGACTTATTGTGTGACATACTCACGTAAGACACCCTAAACGGACTTATTGTGTGACATACTCACGTAACACACCCTAAACGGACATATTGAGTGACATACTCACATAAGACACCATAAACGGACTTATTGTGTGACATACTCACGTAAGACACCCTAAACGGACATATTGAGTGACATACTCACGTAAGACACCATAAACGGACTTATTGTGTGACATACTCACGTAAGACACCCTACACGGACTTATTGTGTAACATACTCACGTAACACACCCTAAACGGACTTATTGTGTGACATACTCACGTAACACACCCTAAACGGACATATTACTCACGTAACACACCCTAAACGGACATATTGAGTGACATGCTCACATAAGACACCATAAACGGACTTATTGTGTGACATACTTACGTAAGACACCCTAAACGGACATATTGAGTGACATACTCACGTAAGACACCATAAACGGACTTATTGTGTGACATACTCACGTAAGACACCCTAAACAGACTTATTGTGTAACATACTCACGTAAGACACCCTAAACGGACTTATTGTGTGACATACTCACGTAACACACCCTAAACGGACATATTGAGTGACATACTCACATAAGACACCATAAACGGACTTATTGTGTGACATACTCACGTAAGACACCCTAAACGGACTTATTGTGTGACATACTCACGTAAGACACCCTTAACGGACTTATTGAGTGACATACTCACGTAACACACCCTAAACGGACTTATTGTGTGACATATTCACGTATGACACCATAAACGGACTTATTGTGTGACATACTCACGTAAGACACCATAACCGGACTTCTGATTCAATTAGGACTACTTATGGTGTGACATACTCACGTAAGACACCCTAAACGGACTTATTGTGTGACATACTCACGTAACACACCCTAAACGGACATATTGAGTGACATACTCACATAAGACACCATAAACGGACTTATTGTGTGACATACTCACGTAAGACACCCTAAACGGACTTATTGTGTGACATACTCACGTATGACACCCTTAACGGACTTATTGAGTGACATACTCACGTAACACACCCTAAACGGACTTATTGTGTGACATATTCACGTATGACACCATAAACGGACTTATTGTGTGACATACTAACGTAAGACACCATAACCGGACTTCTGATTCAATTAGGACTACTTATGGTGTGACATACTCACGTAAGACACCCTAAACGGACTTATTGTGTGACATACTCACATAACACACCCTAAACGGACATATTGAGTGACATACTCACATAAGACACCATAAACGGACTTATCGTGTGACATACTCACGTAAGACACCCTAAACGGACTTATTGTGTGACATATTGTGTGACATACTCACGTAAGACACCCTTAACGGACTTATTGAGTGACATACTCACGTAACACACCCTAAACGGACTTATTGTTTGACATATTCACGTATGACACCATAAACGGACTTATTGTGTGACATACTCACGTAAGACACCCTAAACGGACATATTGAGTGACATACTCACATAAGACACCATAAACGGACTTATTTTGTGACATACTCACGTAACACACCCTTAACGGACATATTGAGTGACATACTCACATAAGACACCATAAACGGACTTATTGTGAGACATACTCACGTAAGACACCCTAAACGGACTTATTGTGTGACATACTCACATAAGACACCATAAACGGACTTATTGTGTGACATACTCACGTAACACACCCTTAACGGACATATTGAGTGACATACTCACATAAGACACCATAAACGGACTTATTGTGTGACATACTCACGTAAGACACCCTAAACGGACTTATTGTGTGACATACTACTTATTGTGTGACATACTCACGTAAGACACCCTAAACGGACTTACTTATTGTGTGACATACTCACGTAAGACACCCTTAACGGACTTATTGAGTGACATACTCACGTAAGACACCCTAAACGGACTTATTGTGTGACTTACTCACGTAAGACACCATAAACGGACTTATTGAGTGACATACTCACATAACACACCCTAAACGGACATATTGAGTGACATACTCACATAAGACACCATAAACGGAATTATTGTGTGACATACTCACGTAACACACCCTAAACGGACTTATTGTGTGACATAAATCTAAAAAGATCAAATATCAATAGTGACAATCACCGTAATGTCAATTGTCGTGACACATCGCTCTATCATTACTTATCTGTGAAAATGGTACTACTATCTACTCGCTTAAAAACAAAATGAAATGAATAAAAATGAAGGGGGAATGGACGGTCCGCGGTCAACAATGGACCCCTGCCACTGATTATGTCATGTTTTGTCCTCTTTCTACTTTTTTTTCACGCCTTCTATGCATGCGATGGGACGGTATATTCTCTCTTTTATTTCCTTCTTGTCTATCACGCAGAGTAGTTGTTGTTTTTTTTTTAATGCAATCCTCTTTTTCACGCCTTCTATGCATGTTTTTTCTCTTCCTTATATTCTTTATTATTATAATTTATAAAGTATGAAAATCCTATAATTACATTATTTCTCCCGTTAATTAATATAATCTTTTTCTTTCTTTTATATCGACACAATAATTAATTTTTCATTCAACTCACATAAGCAATACAAATCATTTAATTTTCTTATAAACTACATATGATTCAAGTCTGCTCATTTCAAGTCTGTTAAAATAACAACATACAATTCAAATTGACACACGCTTTAACTTGTGTAACATATACAAAACCAGAAAATTAAAATTAATGAAGAAGTTCCCATCTCTGTGCCATCATGTCTTGCTTTTGCTCCTCCAGGTTGGTGCATACAGGCTTTAACTTGTGTAACATATACAAAACCGAACCAACCCCAAGGAAAAGCATAACAAACCAAACTCATGGCAATTTCAAAGAACGGAAATATTTCGAGATAAATATATTATACAATAAACATGAACATAAAAATAAAAGCATTAGTTTCGGGACATGAAATAAATTATACAAACAAAAATTAAAATTAAACCCAAAGTTTCGCAAACAAACAAGAAAATTAAAATTAAACAAACAGACATAACAACAACAAAGTTTTTCGTAAATCACGAGATAATGTGGCGGATGTGCAATCCTTTTCCCCGTCGTCTCATTGCAAACCTGGACAACTTGATTGATCTTCCTCTTGTAGAGTCGCATCGTCTCTTTCAGATTTGCCACCTCACGCCTCTCTTGATTCAACCTCCTCAACCACCTTCACGCTGATGTTCTCGGTTTCATGAAGAAGTTCCCATATCTCGTGCCATCATGTCTTGCTTTTGCTCCTCCAGGTTGGTGCATAAATTCCTTCCTTAACCGCTTCATCTCTTCCTCCAGCTTCTTGCTTGAATATGATTCGAATTTGTTGCCTTTCTTCCTCCAAAGATTTTCATGAATTCGTTTCTTTCCGTTGCCATTTTTTTCTTTGATGTGCTTCCGATTTAGAGATATACGGTATTTATCTCAAAGATCATCCCGCAATATATATAGCCTAGGTTAACCCTATGTTAATTGTAGCGTTGCAAGCAATTAAATGGATGCGGCGTTTCACTTTCCAAAAACTGACTTTGTAGTTGAAACATTTCTAACGCTTCGTAAACCTTCATGACTTTGGTAGTTGAAACGAATCGAAGCCTTGTATTCACATTTTCTAAATCAAATTCCACCTTTTATTTAAAAAAACCAAAACAAATTCATTTTGAGAACCTTTCCTATAATAATTAATCCTTCAATAATATCACAACGTACTCAATCAACTACCTTATTATATCGTGAGTATTTTAATGTTAAACCATAGCACTAATTAAGGATTATGGTTTTGTTTTATTCTATCGTGATTATTCTTTAATTATCTTAATATATCTATCAAAAAATCAAATTTTCTACCCAACTTTAACTTTGTGTCCAGCTATATTAATTAAGGAGTTTGGTTTAATTTTATTTAATCGTGATTAATCTTTATTTATCTTCATATATCTATCAAAATACAATTTTCTACCCAACTTTAAGTTTGTGTCCAGTTATATCGTTTTGTTTTAAACTTGATTATAGGGTTTAAACTTGATAATCAGTTCCAAAATGAACCTAAGTAAGAAATGAAGTACAATTACATGCACAACCAAAAAATGTAAATGTTGATGATACTAACCTTTGGCTATTATTCCATCATCCTCGCCTTTTATTTGAATAACACACATTAGCATTTATGCCAGAATTCTTTAAGGCAAGGATATCTTCAACAAGCAGTCTGCCGTCATCATTCCTAGATCCACCGTTAATAGCCATTACAGCAGAGACAGAGTCAGATTCCACAACAACCTGGGAGACACCATAGTCCTTAGCAATCCACAAAGCTTCTTTGATAGCCAAAAATTCTCCTTGAAGGATGGAGTTTCTTCCCATAAATCCCACGAATCCTCTATACAATATTCCATTAACGTCTATGAAGACCCCACCAATGGCCACCATGCCTCTACCATTCTCATCAATATCCATGCAGCTGGCATAAGTGGTGACCTTAATCCAGCCCTCAGCAGGAGGTTCCAAAGCAATCCAATGAGGCTCCTTCACAACAAGAATACATTAATTATAACATTCAATAGTCATAACAACATTATACATGTGTCAATATCAAATTTAAAGCAGGATTTTTTTTTTAATACTAAGAATGGACTTTAGGGAGATGAGCCCCACATGCTGATGGTACAAGAGTCTCCAGTCTGTAGTTGCATGGTTGCTCCAAGTAAAGGCAGGTCCAGAGTAGCCCAAATATATCAAGTTCTGATTCTTTGACATTGAAGTTGAAGTTATCAATCCTACAAAGATTATTCTCGAGAGATGACAAAGATGAATTCTATTTGGGCGGGCTTCAATACTGATTAATATCGAGCAAATCTGAATTCCAAATGATACAAATACCTCCGAGATCTTCCAATAGGAGGAGGATAATGTATGGAACACAGAAAACCAATCTTAGCAATGACTTTAAAGGCTTTTTCGCTGGGCCGGTTTCAAGAAGGATTTGCCACATCGTGTTTCTGTTTCAAAAGAAACTCTTTGATGTGCCTCCTAAATTCTTTGGAGCCAGCACCTCTGCAATTCCAAATGATGATCTTAATGATACCAAGCAGATGAGAGGATGTTCTCAAAAGAAGAAAAATTACTATGAATCATTGCTTCGAGAATTCCAACTTGGGATCCTTCGGTCCTACGATGATAGACTCACATTCCACATCCGAATCATCTCCTTCCAATCTGTGGCTATTGTGCGATCCTTCACCTCAGCACATATTCAACCATCAAACAAGACTCCACCTCCCCCAGTAGATGTATATTTGAGTTTAGTTTGGTCCTGTGCCATAAAATTCTCGCCATTCTCTTCAATAGAGGCTTGGTATTGTTGCTTTGTTAGGTTTACGAGTTACTTTAAGCAAAAAGATTCCTGGGGTCATTTTACGAGTTACTTTAATCAATGTCTGTGACATTGTACCCTTATTGGTACATCAGTATTATTTTATTAATTGTACTTTTCATTTGCAGACCCCCCCCCCCCCACTTTTATTGTACTTTTTATTAATTGCAGAAACATATATAAAGGTTCTTCTTCTTTATTCATCCAAATCATCTCCTTTCTTATTCTACTATTTTATTAATTGCAAACCTTAATACCCTAATTTATTTGCATGCATGCAACAAGCGATGTATAAGAAACTACATCCATACGCTTCAAAAACAAAAGAAACTACGCCCATGATATCATTCAAAACAAAGAATAAAACACTTAAAAAGATAATATTATAAATGATTTCATAAGAAAAAGTTATTACATAATATCAAAACAGATCGATAATATTATAAATAATTCAAGTTCATAAAATTTTTACAACATTATATTATTAAATAAAATACAAATATGTAGATAAATTGGGGTTTGGATGGGATGGGATTTGATCACATGCCGTGATCCGAGAACTCTATAACATGCTCTCTTATTGGAAGAGTTTGTGGTCGAACCCCAACTCCACTTGGGGCCAAAGAAACATTATTGTTCCCGGCCATGGCATCATGCGATAGTGCACGAATGCAGATGCACATCGCCTTTACAATTTTGTAAGCATCATTGCACAATCGTATCGAGATCGTTGATTTTCTTTTTTTTGCTTTGATGTTGTCATTGATATACGCCACTTCAAGATACATGGAATCCGACTCTGTGTCATCCATATTTTCGATTGATCAATTTCATAATGGCATTCATGTCTTCGCGCGTCCAATTTTCTTTCCAGTTCTTCAACCTGGTTTCTTAAAATCTACGATCTCCTTAGTATGCTTATCCATTTTCTTCTTACCTTTTCTGTTTTTATTTGTAATAAATATGAATTGTACACCTGTGGTTATACTACTATTTATAGGCCCATTTTATCTTTTTTTTAAGGTGGTGGCGTCTCTTCGATTTACCCTATATGAGACCCTTCAGATTAATTGATATATGTATATATCTCTTCGTTTTACACTACCATGACACCCTTCACATTCGTAACTGTATCTCTTCAGCGTAGTACACTACCATGACACCCTACAGATTCGTATCTCTTCGATATACTACTGTTTATAGGCCAATTTTTTTTATCATTTTCTAATAGTTTAATTCCAGTTCTTACCCGCAACATTCTCAAACATGTCTCATTCACCGAAACAATCTTGAACTTGTGTAACGTTAAATTAAACTTGTGTCAACACAAACTTGAAACTGTGTATAGTTAAAATTAAGAAATGAATCCATTATGTTAAGGATCAATGACAAATCATCAAATATTATAATGTTAATCAATTACAATTACAATTACAATTACAATTACACATTTACGTTAACTATATTGATTTGTATAATTCTTTAAGAATCACTAAATTAACTTCTTCATTTCAATGGGTCAAATTTTCTAACAAATAATGTTAACCAACTAATGAATCAAACCCTAATTCTCAAACATGGAAGAAAATAACAATTACAAATACAATATACATAATAATAAGAATGAAACCAAATTTCTCCTTCAAAACATTCTTCTTCAAAATAACAATTACCAATACAATACATATTAATAATAAAGGAACCATAGTTCTCCTTTAAAACATCCTTCTTCAAAACAACAATAAACATTTTAGTTCTCCTTCAAACTTCAAACCACCCCATTCTTACGTAAATATTAAAATGACATAGTTTAATGATAAGTCATAACCAAAACCCTCATAGATGGTTAACACACTTTTACAATGACATATAAATGCATATGCAATTTCTATGTCTGCAAGTTCCATGAAAGCAATCCCATGACCAACCAACTTCTTTCGCCAATCCGGCATATCGCACTCGAATCAATGATAGATCCACTCCTCGAAGCATGAGCTCCATGAATTTAAGAACGAAAATGCCACAATCACTCTACCAAATTACAAGAATTACAAGATAAGTTAGTCACGACAACGAATACCTTAATAATCCCTATATATATTGCATAAATTTATGAAACGTACACATTATCTTGAGATGGACAATCCACGCTCTTCACCGCTAGTTTTCTCACAGAATAATTCTCATAGCCTTTTACATGGTTCTTCAGTAAAAGCGGTATCACAACTTGCATAGGCATGACACAATTTGCAAGAAGCACTTTTCTGACATGCCCCGGAAGGCTGTCATACACGTAAATTATCCTCCCACTCAAATCAATTTTCAGAAGAAACCAATGATCCCTCTCTATCATCGGCACATACAAACTTGTGCAACCTTCCCATGATTTGCTAAATTCAGGAGCTGCCCCTTTCACAATATTCATAAATACTCTATCAAATCGTCCTTTGCATACTGTATTAATTCCTCCTTTGCTTTTCTTTCTCATGTGTCGTGTGTGAAAGCCTTTGACATAACTTGCAAATAGCGTATCCATGACACGTGCATTTTGGTCAAACATGTTCGGGTCCACTAAGCATCGCCGTCGAATTTCACACAATGAACTATCCATTGTCTGAATATCAAAATATATATATATATATATATACTACTAAACAAAAACAAACTTTTTCAATCTAAATTGCTGTTAATTTACAATCTAAAGCATATACTACTTACGTTGCTTGGCAAGCTCGCCCCCCTCACAATTCCTTTCAAAATACTTGCTTGGATGTCACAATCAACCAAACTCACACTGTACCTTCGTATAAATAAAAAGGAAGAAAAACTAATTAATCATCAAATTAGGGTTTACAAATTAGGGTTTACTTCAACCGTATGACATTCATACCTGTCTTCACATGAACTAATTAATCATCAAAATAGGGTTTATAAATTAGGGTTTACTTCAACCGTATGACATTCATACCTGTCTTCACATGAATCTATAAACTGATCAAGACTTTTCATCATCACAGATCCATTTTTCGAACGGATTATAAGCATCATACTTATTCACTTTCCTTTTTTTCGTAGTTTAATATAAGGGCTGCTAATTGCTTTTCTTTTTCCGGCGTCGGTAGATTGAAACGCATAACAACTATATAAAACATTCAATGACGTAATTAGTTTGGATTATACATATATCTACTAACATAAGCTCAAATTAATTATTTTTGTAAATCTACCTTTAACAACTTTTTCCCTTCGCTTTTTCCAAATCATCCTCATTTAAGATGACCTCCGCTCTCTCTTCACCTACGGCATTACCTAATCATAATTTCAAGAAACAAAATTTTATGAATAAACTAATTCTCTCACCAAAACACATAAAGGACAGATTTAATTATACCTTCGCCGTTTGGGTTTGCCTCACCTTCCTCCCTTATATTTACATCTACATCACATTCCATAACCTCGTTTAGCTTTTCAGCAACTTCCTCCTCCATTTCAATGTCCTCATTTATCTCTTCACCTACGGAATTTCCTAATCATAATTTCAAGAAATTAAATGTTATGAACTAATTCTCTCATCAAACTACATAATGAACAAATCAAAATGACAAGTTTCACATTATACCTTCGCCGTTTCGGGTTTCCTCGACCGTTTCCTCAACCGGGGCTTCAGGTTGATCCCCAACCTCTTTATTACCCTCGCTTATATTTTCAGGTGGGAACTCCCCTACCTCTTTATCACCATCCCCATCCTCATTCACAATAGCAGCACCTTCTTCCTCAATTTGAGTGGCCTCAACCGGAGCATGGACTTCATCACCTACCTCCTTATCACCATCGCTACATATTCAAAGGGACCTCCCCAACCTCTTTATCACCATCCCCAACCTCATTCACAATAACATCAACTTCCTCCTCAATTTCAGTGGCCTCGTTTCGCTCTTCACCTTCACTTTCATTTTCTAGTGGGAACTCCCCTACCTTTTCATCACCTTCCCCGGCTTCCTTCTCTTAAACTGCGGCATTTCCTAATCATAATTTCAACAAATACAATGTTATAAACTATTTCCCTCCTATATAAACAACATAAAGGACAAATTTAACTTTACACCTTTGCCGTTTCGGGATGCCTCCACAGTTTCATCTTCCATTTCATTCAACTCTTCATTAGAAAGACGAACCTCCATCAATTTAACTTTACGCTGGAGCGTATCCACTAAAGCGCACATTCTTTTGTTCTCTTCATCAATTTTTACCAACTCTTCTCACATTCTTTTGTTCTCTTCACTCACAAAGAATTTTACCAATTCTTTTAGCTTTTCATAATCAACGTTACCCGTTGATTGCTCAGTGCATTGTCATAAGTAGTTTCATCATCTTCAACTTCAACTTCCGGAGCATCACAAAATAAGCTTTTTCCTTTTCCCGACCGGTTGGAACCAACTTTGAACTACATCCACTGCGCATCATGATTAATGTGAAGGATGCATTTACATACCAAACTTAAGATACAAATTAAACATCACTCGCCTCTCCCGATTCAAGAACAACTTCAACTAATGCAGAGTTGACCTTTTTGCATTTCCCACTTCATCATTCTTGGGAGAGCATTCTCATCAACAATCTCGGAAAACTTCCTTAAAGAAGGAATTGCTTCAAGTGCCCAAACCTACGATGCATTTACATACAAGTGATTGACCAAACATAACAAAAAATAACATAATTAGTATATATATATATATATATATATATATATATATATATATATATATATATATATATATATATATATATATATATATATATATGAATTAAAACACCAGATTTAAGCTTTTACATACCTTCAAAGCATGGAAAACCATAGAAAGTATATGCGATCGGGACCTTTTGAGAACATCTCTTGGGTCCCTCCTCAAAATATGAACGGTGCTTTCATAAGACTCATTTCCCCATGGATACTTGTTGAAAGCATCCAAATCATCAACCAACCTGAAAAATCCACCAATCCACCGCGACGCGTTTCTCTTCCGATGCCCACACAACGTATGTCAAGATAACGATCAACCCCAACTTGTAACGGCTACATCATTCTTAGTGCTATTAAACTTTTGCCACACATGCTTCCTATACACCGGCGTAAGGTTTTAAAATACTTCTTAACTAATTTAGACTCTTTTCCTACGCCTTTCTCGACATTGCTATCATTGCCAACCAAGAAACCGGTAACAAGCGCAAATTCTTGTACACTGAATCGTATCTTTTTGGCTCCAACTTTGAACCAAAATACTTCTCGATTTACAGGGTTCGCCAACCTCATTATCAACTGATGTACTATCTGGTTGGCTGGCAGATCCTTCAGATGGATTAAATGTCCAAAACAAGACTGTTCCAACTTTGTTTTGTGCTTTGTGTCAAGCTTTTGATAAACTACATTTGCTTTACCAATTTGACATCGGTTTACGATTTCACATTTTGCGATCCCTATCTTGTCCGCTAAGTGCATAAACCGGCGTCATTTTTCAACCAATCTATTACCAACAAAAATAAACAAAAGTATCAATCGAATGAAAGAACAAAGGAATTTGAATACAATTGAAGCAAATAACACATTTTGAACAAATTTCATCACCGCCATTGTTTAAGCTAACAAATTTGGTTACACAATTTACTTTAACCGATCCCACATCATTCAACACCATAACAAATCACACATCTTCCTATTCTCCAAAATCATATACATAACAAAATTTAAACTCAACCCAAAAAATCAAACTTTTGTAAATTCATTAACTCGATTGAATTATAATCCACATGCAGATACCAAACCACAAAATAATACCTTTTGCAGACTTGCTCGGTCAGCTTATTCAACTTTCCGATCACCTTCCTCAACTACCGGTGAGTTTGCACACTTAGCTCGATTGTTGACAAGAATTTTGCTGATCCTAGGTTTGAATTTGGGTAGAAAGACGGGGTGATTTTAGGTAGAAATGACAAGAATTTTGTTGAGCCTATTTTGCTCGATTAACGGTGGTAAATTAAATTGGATGGTGGAAATGAATAATGAGGTTAAGGAATAATTGGAGGAAGGAGTTAAGGGATTTAGGGATAAATAGAGAGTGGTATATCACCATCCAGAGGATTTTATAAGGTTTTACTGCTTTTTCAATTTTTTTAAAAGTAAAAAAGCAGTTGAAAACATAATTGCAAAGACAAAGTTAAGTAAAATTCTCATCGGCCATTCCTCCTAAAAGAGGCTGAAATTGATTTCCGAACTCTGTCTCTTTCTCGCTCATTTCATTTTTTTTTTTTTTTCACAATCTTTCTTTTTCCTGTTAAATCTTCAAAAAAAAATCTTCAATTTTACGTAACAACATTTTAATTCAATCACCAAACCAGATGTATTTGATAAAACAGCAACAAATTCTCCTCCGCCGATCTGATTTTTAGAAGGTGGGTTTCAATTTTAAGGTTTCCATGGTCGCCAGCTTCCATGGCCGATTTTGGCCGGCCGGAAACTATTGTTGCCGATGCTTGAACTTCCGCGTCCACAGCCATATCAGAAAAATCTATTGCCTCTCTGTCCTTTTATGAAGCAGCGCTCTTTTTTTTTTTTTTTTTTTTTTTTTTTTAAAGCTACTTTAGAATTATCCCTTTCTATTTAATTTGCTGTAAACTGTTCTTCATTTTTATCTTTGTCAATTGGATCTATATCCCTTAGTGTATCAATACATGTGCCATCCTTCTTTTTCTTGTTTTTTTTTTTTTTTTTTTCATTTCAGTTAGCAGATTTGTTGTGGTTGTTGTTGATGAATGAATTTTTTTTTGCTACCTCGAATCTCTGTTTTTGCTGTAAAATTGTACAAATTGTTTGGGAAAATGTTATTGATGCCTTTTCATTTCCGTTGTTGCTTCATAGTTGTTGCTTCATATTAAGGTCCAACCAAGTTGGTTGTAGCCTTTGATGGTACTTATGATTTACATATTCAAACATTTCTTCCACACCAGCCATGGGGAATTGCTAATGTTTCTTTCAACACAAAGTGTCTGAGAATTGCTATTGAAATGGTTGTTAAAGAAGTTAACTCTAATTCAATTGCCCAGTAGTTGGTTTTTTTCTCCAAACACATCTTTATCATATTTTATCTATTTCATTCTGTTTACCAGTAAAAAACAGAGTTTGTTAATGCATTGACGTTGTCATTGCATTGTCACTTCATTAGACAATTGATCCAGTGACATTGATATCACTGCATATACAATTAGAGAATTGATGCAGTGAATTAATGTTACTGCATTAACAATTTAATATTTTCCAACTTAATTTCTAATCGAAATTTTCTTCATAAAAATCGGCGTAATGAAGTGACACCGCGATGGAGTGACACCGTGGTGTAGTAACATCTTATTGTAGCAATTTATAAAATGACATCTTATTGTAACGATTTATGCAGTGACACCCAATGACACATAATTTTCTTCGCATTGAGCTGACATCCGTTACGATCGCCACTCAATGAAAACAATCTCCGTTTCAGAACCGTACATGAGATTTTCACCTCATACGTCAAGATTTTATTAAGCGGCACCTTATGCCGTGACACCCAGTGATACAACGTTTTATGCAGTGACACCCAATGACAAGAAACCAAGCTAAAAACGAAATCAAGCCATTAAAACAAGAAATCAAGCTAAAAATGAAATTATACCTCAATTGAGTGTCATACATGAAAAGAGCTCAAAGCCCATAAACCTCCACGTACAATTCAAGTGTCTCTACACTTCGATAGAAAAGATATATCCCTATCTTCAATAAGATAGAAGACGTCTAATACGTACTAGTCTAATCGTACCATCAATGTCATGTTTGATAGTACATACGACTAGAGACATTTAAGTATCAAACTTATCAAAGTAATTAGAGATCTCATCAACCAAAATCACTATCATGGTTTCTATCACGGTTTAATGCTAAGGACGTTACAATATATACAATAACATAATTGGTTCATAAAGATAAACTAAATATATAATAACAAAAGTGCTTTTATTACTCATAATAAAGATATTACATGAACTAAATAGGCTGTAAAAGACTCGACTTGTCGGATCCGGTTCGACCCGGATGGGTTTAGGACACCGGCTTTGCGCCATAGCTTGGGTACGACCATAGCTTTGCGCCATCCATCATGTTTGATAGTCTCCTTAAAAGTTTTAGGAGGGTTCCTTGTAGTAATCGCAGCTAGAAACTTGCAGTGCTTATCCAAAAATAAATTGTAATTGATAAAATGTGTAAGAGGATAATGAGTACATGAGGAAACTGTTGAAGCAGGTGAACATGGCGAGGAACTTTTCCTTTCCACATATGTATGAGTAACAAAATCTTG
Source organism: Gentiana macrophylla (assembly GCA_026214975.1). NCBI lineage: Eukaryota > Viridiplantae > Streptophyta > Magnoliopsida > Gentianales > Gentianaceae > Gentiana > Gentiana macrophylla. Next base: position 32,764,732 of record CM047809.1, read on the forward strand.
AAACCGATAATTAGGGATCTTCTGACATCGTCCTTTACCCAATTGTTCAAATGTTGGGTTTTCTTGAACTGGTTCAGGGGTAACAAGTGGTGGCGGATCATTCGATCGATCAGGGATAATAGTGTCTATGGTTTGGGTCCCCCCTCAAGCGGTGGAACATGAGCTGCTATGTCTACCGGGGGAGAGGAATGTGTGGTAAAGGATTCAAGATCAAGGACGGCATCATCAAGAACTGGTTGTGGGTGTGGTGGGTCAGGTTGTGTGGCAGAAGAGTCAACAAAGGGGAAAATACTTTCATAAAAAATTACATCACGGGAAACAAAAATTTCTTCACTATAAGGTCAAAAAGGGTCCAACCCTTCTCACCAAAGGGATATCCAAGTAAAACACACTTACGACTGCGACAATCAAATTTATTTGTAGAATGATAGTGATTGTGAGCATAACACAAGCATTCTAGAACACGCAACATAAAAAAATTAGATGGTTTTCCAAAGAGACATTCGTAGGGTGTTTTGTAATTTAGGACACTTGATGGGGTTCGGTTTATTAGATGGGACACCTCTAGCACTCATTCCCCCATGACCTAAGTGGTAAGTGACCCTCAAACCGAATTGCCCGTCAACATTTAAGATATGTTGATGTTTACACTCTACACGACCATTTTATTGAGGAGTGCGACACATGATGTCTAAACAATTATAGCATTTTGTCGAAAATAAGGATTGAGGCGCTTAAATTCAGTCCGATTATCACTACGTACTCGCTTAATATTCACACCAAATTGTCGTGAAATTAATGCCACAAAGTTCAAAAACATAGCTTCAACTTCCGATTTATTAATAAGTAAATATACCCAAACAGATCGAGAATATTCATCAATAATAGTAAGAAAATATGTGGCACCACAGGTTGAAGGAGTAAAGTATGGTCCCCACAAATCACAGTGAATACGTTCAAAAATACTACCGGCACGAATATCACTAATAGAAAATTGTTCATGTTGCTTCTTAGCTCGATAACAATTTCACAACAATCATTATTTAAGTTCCTAGAAATAATGGTATTAGGAATGAGCAATGATAGAGGCACAACTAAAATTACACAACGGATGACACAACGTGATCTCTGTAATACTCTACTCCCGACCATAGGTCCATTGGGGTCATTCTAGGAGGGGTTGCGAATCTCTCGCCGCGACTTCAATAAAAAAAACTATATTCCCAAAATAACAAATAAATCCACAAAAAAATTCACTAAATCCACAAATTGATTTTACATAAATCACCAACTAATTCCATTAAAACGATTACAACAAATAAAGATTACAATTGTCACTAACTTATTACGCAGCATGTTCTAGATCTCGGTCCAAGTGATCGCTTCCATCCTTATTTTTCTCCCACCATCCACTACCTGATTTTATCTAGAAAGGAAAACAAAACCAAACAAAGAAACAAAGAAAAAGAGGCGTCAGCAAAAGGCTGGTATGAGCCGTGTGTGAGAGTGTTATATATATGTATAATATTTAAGAAAAACAATACTTTGATGCAACATTTAAAAATAACAGCGGAAGTCTTTCTTTATGTTTTAACAATGGAAAGAACATTTTCTTTAAACTGTTAAGTGCATGAGCATTGAGAAAACCTGTCAGGTTCATTTACAAGTCAAGCAAGTTCAGGCGAGTTCCGTCAATTCATCAAGTTCCATTACTAGACATCGGTACAGCTGATACGATTGTCTCTGCCTTATGACTCCCATTTCACGCACCTTATATCCACAATTAGAATTTTTTATAGTGAAGTCCGTCCTTCCGCACCCAATCTCCTGGGGCTTCCGTAGAGTCCACTTGCCTCGGATCCCACAACCGCGGTCACAGGCCCAATGCACAGCTAACCCGACTACGAAACCCTCGGCGGGCCATGGAAATTAGCCATGCCGCCGAAGCGGGAAAGGTACAAGTACAATGTACAATGCCGCACGAGGCGCCGTGCCACCGAAATGGGACATGCAAAATGCAATGTATGTATATAAAATGTGTTATATAAGTACGATATATGAACGAGTTAATCGTTTCAAATAAGTTCGAATTATTTATTTTAAGGAAATGTCATTCGAAAAACGATTTTAGAGTTTAAATCAACACTATATAAACAAAATACTTGAAAATAATTTAAAAGAATACACACTTTGGCTTTTATCGAAAATAAAATTGAACTCACCTTAGCCTGATGTAAAATAAAAAGTACGGCACTTTTCGATTCCTAATTCACAAATCGGTATCACTGTCGCCTAATATTAAAAACTCCGAAATATTAGTTTCGGCGCAAAATAAGTCATTTAATTCTACCCAATACCCCGATTAACGTTCATATTATCTTCAACACCATAATTACATTCATCAACTATTAATTTTCGACTCATTCGACAAACTCATGATGTTATAAAATATTCATTACTTCTCAATTTATGGTCCTACGATCTAACAAGAATATCTTTGACATAATCACCTATCGATCACTCAATAATTCTTTAGAACCCAATTTTTATGTATGCAAATCTCTTCAACGAAAATATATATATATATATATATATATATATATATATATATATATATATATATATATATATATATATGTATATATGTATATATAGTTTTTTTCCGACCGTCCAAGCAAAATATGTCCTTCGTATCTATAGGCGAGAGCTGGGACCATATGGAGCCCACGCCTCAGCCAATGGCAAATTAGGACAAAATCAATTGCCTAGCCTTTTTTATACGGGAATTTCCGGTGAAATTTGGAGAACCTTTATTTCGGCTGTAGCCTGTAGGGTTATGAGAAGCACATAGGTCAAATTTTAACATACATATTTCATACCACAATTTTATTTTTTCTACAGCAACAATTTTTCATCCCCTTAGAAATAGATTAAGACTATTTTTTTTTCTGCAATTTATTCAAGAACATCAACAGTTTATTTATTTTATTTTACGATTTCAACACAACGAAGTGACGATTCGAGTAGTGGATTGATTCAATCTCTTTGTGGTACTTTTATTTAGCTATTTATCATGTTGTTTACCAATTTATTTATGGTTTCTTGCGTTCTTGATTTTATTATGAGTAGCTAATTTTTTGGTAGTTAAATTATGTGATGAACTACGAAATTGATGCATAAACGATGATCTAGGGATGAGAAGAGCTTAAAAATTAAATCTTTTGAATTGTTGTGTCCTAAAATTTGATCTTAATGCTTGAATTAAACTGATCACTTGATTCATGATTCCACACACAAACTTTATAAATGTATTTTGCGAGGGAGTGTGCAAACTAGGATTTTAGGATTGCTATGCACGAACTAGTCGAGTTTTTCGCAGCATGTTCCTTGGTAAGGTTTTTCTAGCTAAGCCGTGAACTTGATGGATGCGGAGTGTCTCATAGTTCTTAATCATAGAGGGACTGTTGAACCGAATATATGGTAACTAGGTTTTGGTATTAGCGCCTAGGGACCGGTTTAGGAGATTGCACCCACAACACATTCATTAGAAACCATTGGTTGGCTGGTATGTTAAGGCTCGTCCCTAGTGATTCGGTAAGGGTATCGAGAGTAGTGTTCCTGACCATAGTTTAGCTATTCAGTTTATCATATCTTTTAAAGTCGTAGTTTTTATTTTCTTAGTTATAGTTAATTACTTCCCCAATATTTGTGAGCCTAAACTAGATACATAAGTGATTGTGATACTTGATTGATTCATCGTGGGATACGACCTTGCTCGCCGTTGTAGTACAACCGACCCGGTACTCTGTCGGTTAAAGCTGGTTTGCTATCATTTGACCATCAATCACAAAGAAATAGTAGAAATGATCCGGCCCGGTCGGATCTGGTCCAACCCGATTGGGTTTAGGACAATATTTCAACACCAACTGGCCCTACACGGACTTCAGCTCCGCCTCTTTGACCAAAATCTAATCCTGGAAAGCCTTTATCTCATTGTCTTCGAGCTCGGCGGTGCCCCCGAGCTCTCCTCGGGTTTGCCTCAACTTGGCAATCTTCTTCTTATTGACATTAGACTCCTTGAAGGCTTCCCCTAACCTCCGGGAAACCTCCTAACCAACTAAGGTCCCCTACATAAGCAAGATTAAAAAGGTCAGTGAGGCTACCAAAAGCATAGCATCAAAATAAAAATGATAAACTCTAAGTCTGCAGGACAGACTCGAACTGAGCTTCGTAGGACAAACTCAGCAAAGTTTGTCGAACAAGCTCATTAGGTCCCCAAGTCAGACGCGAACCAAAGTCCACGGGTCAGACTCACTTGAGCTCCGCAGGTCAGACTCTAGAAGTTTGTAAAACAATCTCTTTAAGTCCGCAAGTCGGACTTAGCTGCTTTCGTTGTCTGCAGGACAGGCCTGAGCAAAAACATGACAAAACCATCAGTATGCCATCCAAAACTACAAGTTAATGCATGGCATACTGCGGGGCAAGATACCTCACCATTAACAAAGCACTTAAAGAAAGTGCGGATTAAAACAAGTACTTGAAGAAGTGCTCAGGATAAAGTTAAGGCTGAGAACTTAACGAAATACTCATTCTGTTATCAAATTGTACGGATTACAATTTCATTTGAAATAAAATTTCAAAGCAAAAACTACATGTCCACAAGCCTCTTGATCTAAGAACCGGGCCGGACTCGTATGGCTCAAGAAGCAAGAAACAAGGTAAGAGCGTTTGCGATGCGGAGAGAGTAATCGGACACAATGTCCACTCCTCCGAAGTCCTTCGAGATGGTTGTCATAGACCGCACCATAACCAAGGCTTATAAAGAGCCTTGCTGTGAAGGTTGTCGACAAAGTCGGCGACATGACCATTGGCATCATCCACGCCAAAAGTATATCCGTGGCTCAGGACCGGCGTAAGAGCATCTTCAAAGCCTGAGTAAACTTCTCTCAAACCTCATATTTTCGGATGGCCTCGGCAATCCTGGTGGAATAGCGACTTACGACTGAACCTTCCCAATAAAACTTCTCTTCGACTTAAGCTTAACCTCTAGAGCACAGTGCGCGCCGCAAATCGGCAACCCTCTTTTTTCAAAACTCCAATGAATGGCCGAAAACTTGCCTGCCGCCGGGAAAACGTCCTGCGGTCTCTAGGTTCCCTACAAGCGAAAACAATCAAGGTACAAAACTCATGTAAGAAAAGCAAGCCTGCGTATTCCATGACCTTGAAGCCAGCGTCAGCTAGCTCCACATCAGTCATCCTAGAGATCGGCTCTTGTTCCACAGGTCGGACTAAATAAAGTCTCGGGAGACGACAATCGAAGCCGCATGTCCGACTCAGCAAGCATATGTCAACTAAAAAGCACATTGAGTCCGCTTAATGGCGTGGCATCATAATCCCACCCGTTTACTAACGTGAGAAGTCAATTTAATCTGGCCCTGCTCGCCGATAAACTTAACGCTAGAAGTCGGTCTGATAAGCCCTCAAGCGAATCTTTTGTACACCCGACCCGCTTGCCCCTCCAGCTCGCCATCCTTCAACGCGAACAAAGCTAACACAACTAGGAAACAAAGTTCATAAACGATGCTCTCAGGCCTCAAAGACCTCACCGCTCGCGGATCTTATTCACCGGCAGCTTCCCTGGTTTCAACTTGTCCAGCGATCGATGACAACCTGGTGTCATTCAACTCATGGCCCTATAAATAGTAGCATCACACCCTTGACAAAAGGGGGCTCTCATTTTCGAAGAACTACGTAAATTGGGCTTGATCCGTTACAAGCTAAGGGTACGTAGGCAGCCTTCTACGGCTCAGCTCATAATCACAAACACAACATTTTCTTAATTCTTGTTCTTGAGCTCCACCGCGCAACCACCATCATGGGCTAAAACGCCTCGCGTTCCGCAAAGTCATAGCAGAGTTACAACGGAACTCGCCAGATAAGCGAGAATAAGGCCGCGTATCAACTCTGCAAGTCTAGAGAACCGTGGCCGAGCTGCAGCCTTAAGTAGATCCTAGCCGACCTCAAGAGCTCGGCTGGATCTGGGGGGCTTATGACGATGCCCAGATTTGAACTTACCCACACGTCGCCTCTTGATGAGACCAACATTAAGTATAGATAGAAAAATCCTCCTCAAAGGCCGAACCCCCAGATTCCCGAGTGTATGAGCTCGGTCACCATCCTCCGACCTCTCAGGTCGGCCAACACGATATGGTCAAGCTCGTGCCCGACCACCGCATGTCGGCCTAAGTCCTTCTCGGACCAAACTCCTTACGACGCATCAAATCGGATAAACAAGGAAAGAATCCTTGGTCATTACTACTCCGACTCTGACATTTAAATGCTCCATAATTATCTCCTAAAATCCATGAGATCAAATCATCTTTATCGTTTCCTTAGAGACCAAGGCAATCGTGAGTCCATCTCATACACGCCACACGCTAACCCTGAGGCACAAGCCCTCTATATAAGCATTCCCTAAGGAACTACGAAGACTTGATTCCAATACCCGCATTAGATACGTAGGCAGCTTGAGATACATTTTCTCAAGTGTAGTCTAAACCACCACCAAAACACCCCCTTCTTTTTATCGTTTTTATTGTTCTTATAGCTTTTACAGGTTGTCATTAGGAGAACATCCCCAGATTTATCATCGACGATTTCCAGCATCGTCATAACCTTACTAAAATAAATACATCAAAAATACATTATATATACCATAATAGTTTGAATTGATCTAACGGGTAATTAATTAGCTTCAACAATGGGTTGGGTTGATCCTTGAGATACGGGTAAGAGTGGCCACAATGGTACTCCCCATTACACCCCCAATTTATCTTAATTACCGTTCTAAATTCATTTTTTCAACACCCTATAAAACAGCCAACTCCAATAACACTCTCTATTACAATTCTTCAAAATTACTATTCTTTCACATCTCAACTAACTAATTTAACTACCAACACATTTTCCTTTTTTTTATACAAAAATCGGAATGAAATATTGTATACTTGCGAATTGAGATTTTAATGTCGTATCCTTGTCAAAAAAAATATCGTATACGTTTAACCAACCAAATAGGGGATTATTAAATGTCCTCTAATAAATGTCGTATCTTTTTTATTAGAGGAGATTATTACCGGAGTTATCAAGATTGAGTTTAGTGTAGCTGGAGAAGATAATGATAAATAGGTGGAGAAAGAAATGTGGATTGTGTGGTTAAAAATAGTTACTATTCACCCCAACACTCTCCCTATAATAAGGGAGTGTCTTAACTAAAATAAGGGATAGGGTGTTTTATAGGGAACCTATTGTAAATAAAAAGTGAAACAAAACTCCCTATAATTTGGTTAGAGGGTCTACTGGGAGCATTGTTGTGGATGGTCTAACATGCAACAACGAACCTACCTTAGAAACCCAAACATATTTTCTTGAAGCTCTTCAACGCTCAAATCAGTTTACGGGATGAAGTTTATGTGACTAAGAGATCCTTTTAAGATATGGGGATTTTGTATGAACTTGAGAAAGCCAAAAGACTAACATATATTGTTAACAAATGATTGTTCTTACATTCGGATTTCGTATGCTTGATGCTTTATGTAGCTTTTAGTCTCTGAAACAATGTTATTCATTGTTATATGCTTGATTCCCAATAATTTTTCTAGCGTCTTACTAGAGAAACATTTATGATACACTATATTATTGTTGTTAATAAAAAGGAAAATAAATACAAAGTATATATATATTTTTCACATAAACTTTTAACAAATTTAGGTGTTTATACCTACATACATAGGGGCGGCAGAAAATAGGGTGGCTATGGGGCAACCGACCTGTTAAAAAGAAATTACAGTGAATAACTTTTTCTAACACAAATATATAGATGAAATTGACTCATTAATTTTTATGTTTTACCTACTAGTTGAATTTATTGACTTGTAATGACTTAATAAAAACATAATATACAAGCCAAATTATAAAAGGCAAAACTGATGAATTTCTTAATTTTGGATATGGGATGCTATCAGAATAGGTACCTTGTGGTCTATTTGGCTAGTCCAAAATAATTTCGTGTTTAAATCGACATCTTCTTTTGTCGAAAATACATGTATTCATATTCAAGTTTGCGACTACATTTGGTTATATGGAAGGAAGAGCTACTTCAACTTCGATAGGTAATTGGTTGGCAAAATGTCCTAATTTTCCTACTTTTTGTTAGCTAGACTCACATATGGTATGTGGTAACTTTGTGTTTTGTAAGTTTGGTTTTTCCTTTGATATTTTTATACTCTTTTGACCACTTAGTGCTAGGCTTATTTACTATCTTATATCTAACATTTTGCTAAAATTTTAATAAATTGCCATTCTAAAAATAAATAAATTCTTGAATTATATAAAATTGTGACTAAGAAGCAAAAGCTCGAAATTAAAAACACACATGGTATATTATATATTACTTTGACAAAACAAAACAAGGAAATACATCAGATCAAATTGTAAAAGTATACGACACAAGACGAAAGAAAACACAAAATACATCTTAGAAGCTTGGGGGGAAAAAAAAACAAGCAAATACTCCAAAACTTTGAAATATTTGAGTTTAATTAGATATTAGAAAATGAAAACAAATTCATTCTTCCCCTTGAAAAGGCTTTCAACAAGGAAGTTGATTTTGACATTAAAAGAGAAGCATTGATTTTCATAAAGAGAGGGAGAGATTGTAGAGGAAGAGGAAGAGGAGCTAATCAAATCGACTCTAGAATTTCCTTTTTTTAGTTTCAAAGAATCGGTTTGATGAACTCCTCGCCTCTATACATGCTCTCCTACATCAGTAATAATTATGTCACGACAATCAATAAAACACACTTTGCTATCGATCATTGATTTTGATACGAGTTTATCATAAATAATAATATAAAAGTATGTTGTAATCGATTCAATTCTCGTGACATAATTATTATGGCTATTTCACTACTCTTCATTATTCTCTTCATCAGCCCCATACATTGCTGACCTGCATTTGTGGTCCGTGCTACAATAGCATTGGGTGTCATCAACCGCTACACACTTATCATCAGACGGTTCACAATAGGGTAGTTGAGGTACGCACACGTCAGTTTCAAGGAGGACTCGAGTAGAATCCACAACGACAGTAATTGGCGCGTTCATGGCATCAAATACTACAAAAATGAAAGCAAAAAACTTCAACCTTAATCAAGCTATAAATACACTTTTGGTCTATTTTATTTAACGAGAGTTGCACATTTCATCTTGACATCTTTATGCATACTGATATGTCAAACTATCAATATCGATTGTACAAAATACTTCAACCAACAAAAACTTAAAAAGAAAAAATAATTGCATTGATTAAAGGCAATGTGACAAGATGAAACGTTTGATAGAAATACAAGTATTGTGAAAAATCATTGACGCAAAACCATTGATTATAGACGATGATGAATAGTGTATAAATATGTTGTCGTAATTTTGTTGTGACCCTAGACACTCCCGCTACTCGAACCATTCATACGTGCTTTGAATGGTAAGTTAAATCCAGAATGCTACGTCTACTTCTTTTCGTATACAAATAAAATACGTAAAATGATCTGAATAACATATAATAAATATTAAAAAAACTAGAGACCAACATACCATATATATCGTTGAATATGTATGTATTACGTAAACGAAATGATATAAACCGAAGATTTTAGTAGTTAAATGCTTACCTGAGACAATCAACAAAATGAGGAGGATTTTGTGGCCAAGCTTTTCTCCCATTCCTCCTTTCTTGCTTGATGACTTTGATATTAGAAATATTTTTTTAGGTGTAACTTTGCTTTATGTTTTAGAAGGATTTATAGAATTGGGTTGGTTATTACACATGGTTCAACCACAAATAATGTTAAACTTGAGTTGTGTATCAAACTTAACTTATAGCATATGTGTGATTCTTTAGACGGTAATTTCAATTCTTTTCTCCCAAAATTTGGTGATTCAATTATTTTCCTTCTAAAAGAGTTTCTACATTATATAATTCATAATATTAAATTATTATGAAGTTTGATATTTTCAGCATTCGTTATAATAAGAGTCTATTAAGAATGTAAAAAAAAAAAACGTTTCTACATTATATATTTCATAATAGTAAATTATTATGAAGTTTGATACTTTCAGGGTTCGGTATAATAATAATCTAATAAGAATGTTAAAAAATGTTTCTACATTATATAATTCATAGTAGTATATTATCAAAAAAAAATTTCACAGTAGTAAATTATGATAGAGATATAAAATAATGGTGTTGTTATTCACACTTTGCAAGGAATGATTTAAATGTGTTTATATAGGTACAATGGAAGGTTCTAGTCCTCCTTAATCAATGCTATGACTAGACTATGAGTAGATTATGACTAGACTATGACTAGGTAATAATTACAATAATAAATGATAAATATACAATAATAAATGTAGTTATTGCTAATACCACCCCTCAAGTTGGACGAGGGACGATACCTAACTCTCTACGTTGATGATGAAACGCCAACCGAGGAAGCGATTTAGTAAGACAGTCAACAAGTTGATCTTGGGCATTAACATGAGCAACACGCAAGGACCCACGTTGCACTTGGTCACGAATAAAATGATAGTCAATGGCAACGTGCTTCATTCGGGAGTGAAAAACAGGATTATGACAAAATTGTGTGGTGCCCAAATTGTCGCAATAAATAACTGGAGCTTGACTCGGAGGAAAACCAAGATCGCGAAGAAGAAATGTAACCCAATTAAGCTCCGCAGTAGTGGAGGCCACTGAACGATATTCAGCTTCGGTGGAAGAACGAGCAATGGTCGATTGTTTCTTGGAACTCCATGATATGGCATTCCGGCCAAGATAAACAATATAAACACCGGTAGAAGCATAGTCGTCCTTATTACCTCCCCAATCGGCATAGAAAATGCATGAAGAACCAGTGGAGAATCACGATAAATCTGATGCCCAAGGTCCACTGTCCCAGCAAGATACCGTAACATGCGCTTAGCATGACCCCAATGCACATCCGTGGGAGCATGCATAAACTGAGAGAGTTTATTGACAGCATAGGCAAGATCCGGTCTAGTAAACAACAAATTTTGTACGCTGCCAATAAGCATACGATATTCCGAGGCATCATCAAGCGATGTTCCGCACTTAGCAAAGAGTCCGAAATATTAGCGAGCGGTGGAGTAGTAATGTGAGTTTTCTGATCCATATGAAGACGAGTGACGAGGTGGGCCAAATTGAAACCGTTCTTTAACCTTCGGTATATCCCTAGTATAAGCTCTGAGCCTCTTATTCGCTTCTTGGTTTGTGAAGATCGTTGTTAGGTGCTCCATTTTATTTTCCCATTGAGACCGAACCTAAACCTGTGCAAGGCTAAATACTCCTGGGTGACCGATAGCGAAGTAGTACCGTGAAGGAAGGGTGAAAAGAACCCCCATCGGGGAGTGAAATAGAACATGAAACCGTAAGCTCCCAAGCGGTGGGAGGGCCCGAGCCTCGACCGCGTGCTCATTGAAGAATGAGCCGGCGACTCATAGGCAATATTAGTATACTGAGTTAGAATTAGCAATAACTCAGTGGCATACCGCTTTTGAGATAAAATACAACCGCGGGCGTTGTAAATGATCTCAATGCCAAGAAAATACGAAAGGGACCCCAAGTCTTTGAGAGAGAATCTGCGCCCCAAAAGGGAGATAAAAGTCTCAAGAGCCTTGGAGTCATTCCCTGTAATAATCAGATCATCCACATATACCAAGATAAAAATAATTGTGCCACCATAATTATAAATAAATAAGGAGGAATCAGCATCCGCATTCCTAAAATTGCTGGTGAGGAGAAAACCCTTGAGCTCATCATACCAAGCCCGAGGTGCCTGTTTTAAACCATAAATTGCCTTACGCAATTTGCACACGTGAGTAGGATGATCAGAACTTACAAAACCAGCAGGTTGTGCCAAATAAACATTTTCTGACAAGTGACCCTGTAGAAACGCATTATTAATATCAAGCTGACACAGAGACCACCCCTGCGATAGAGCTAGAGTCAGAACTGTTTGCACTGTGGTGGGTTTAACCACCGGACTGAAACTCTCATAATAATCCACACCAGGACGCTGAGCAAACCCCTTAGCCACAAGGCGAGCCTTGTAGCGATCAACAGAACCATCCGGATGATGCTTAATATGACAAATACACTTAGAGCCAATGACATTATAGTGAGGATGAGAGGGAACAAGTTCCCAGGTCTCATTACGGAGGAGAGCGTCATATTCCTCATGCATAGCAGTTTTCCACTTAGGATTTTTGAGGGCTTGAGCGACTGTGGTAGGTTCAGTCTCAGAGGAAGAAGTAAGATGGGTGTTGAGATTGAGTTTTTGTATAGGTTTGTGGATGTTGTTTTGAGATCTAGTGCGCATAGGATGTGTGGGTGGAGGAGGCGGGGAGGTGGATGTGGAGAGGGTGGATGAGAAGATGGTGGGGAAGGAGGGGGTGAGGGAGGTGCTGGGGCAACATGAAACTGAACATGAGGTGGAGTAGGAAGCCAGTCAGAGATAGGCACTGAAGGGGATGGAGAAGGGGTGGCCGGATTGGCAAAGGGAAAAACGGACTCCACAAATTTCACGTGGCGAGAAACATAAAGGCGAGACTCAGTAAGGTCATAACAGTAATAGGCATGTTGTTGTTGGGCATAGCCCAAGAAAACACAGGGTTTTGAGCGAGGTTGAAGTTTGTGAGAGGTATAGGGGCGGAGCCAGGGATAACAGAGACAACCAAAAACCCGAAGCTTAGAGTAGTTGGGAGAGGTATGAAAGATGGACTAATACGGGGAACGCATTTGCAGAGTAGGAGTAGGCATGCGATTAATCAGATATACAGCAGTGGAAAAAACGAAAGGCCAGTAAGAGTCGGGTATAGATGCATGAGTGAGCAGGGACATGCCAGTTTCGACAATATGCATGTGTCGGCGTTCGGAAATGCCATTATGTTCTGGGGTATGAGGAGGAGTAGTGAAAAAAGAGATGCCATTGGTTGAAAAGTAATCACGAAGGGAGATAAATTCACCTCCATTATCAGAATACAACACTTTAATGGTTTGTTCAAAAACCTTTTCAACAATGGAGCGGAAGCGAATAAAGGTGGAATGAACATCAGATTTGTGGGACAAAGGATAAAAGCAGACATAGCGTGTGAAATGGTCAACAAAAATCACATTATATTTGAATCCGTCCACAGAAATAACGTGAGAAGTCCAGAGATCACTAAAAACAATCTCAAGGGGTCGGGCGGAACATAAATTAGTATTTCCAAAGGGAAGTTTATGGCTTTTTCTTTCTAAGCACACAAAACAATGTGTAAAAGAGGAGACCGTAGTATGTAAATCATGATGCTTAAGAATAGAAGACAAAATTGGAGGGGCCGGATGGCCCAAACGATGATGTCACTCTAGGGACGTGGCTTTAGTGGATGCAAAGGCAACAAGAGGTGGGTTAGGCCATTCATAAAGACCGTTCTTAACCGGACCACGAAGTAGGATGTTATGATTCCGTAGGTCTTTTACAATAAATTCAGAGGGTAAGAATTCAATAGAAAGATTGTTGGCTTGACATAACTGATAAATAGAAAGTAAGTTACGAGACATGTCGGGAACACATAAGACATTACGTAATTGAATGTATGTATCATGGGAGAGGGGTAGTGAAGTACTTCCAGTGTGAGAAATAGAAAGACCCTTACCATCACCAACTAGAATGTCATCGGTTCCAGTGTACTGAGAGTGTGACGAGAGATTCGAAGATCTGAAGTAACATGATGCGTAGTACCACTGTCAAGGAGCCAGTTAGGAGTGGATGAGTCGAGTCGAGCCGAGTTACCATGTGATGAAGCTAAATGAGCCTGTGGCCTATCCAAACGAGTCGAGCTTGGCCCAACCGAGGTAACCTGAAATAAAGGACAAAAATGAGCCAAGTGTCCCTATGTAGAACATAATTGACATTTACCAGAAGGATGACATCGAGTACTAGAGTTATTTCTTGAATCTGATTGGAGTTGCGTATGCCATGGCTGCTGCTGTTGTTGGCGTGATGAGTGGTGGTGCGGCAGCTGGGTAGGCACGGTGGTTGAACCAGCACTGGAAGAGGGTGGGTGAGGCTGATTTTTGGCTCCCCATGGTTGTTGATGCGGCGGCTATGAGTAGGAGAAGAAAGGGGCTATTCCGGATGCACGGTTCACCGGAGAAGAAGCAACCATTGTTTAGCTGAGTTGTTACGGATTGGCAGATTAGCTGAGATGAAGCTATTGTTGTTGCTAGCGGCCATTGTTTTCAGCAACGATAGATCAAGATTGATGAAGAAGAGGAGATAGTGGCGGCGCAGGGCTATTGCCGGCTACCGGGAAAAAACAAATTTATTTTAGTGTTTTAGGATCGAGTGCTCTGCTACCATAATAGAGATATAAAATAATGGTGTTGTTATTCAAACTTTGCAAAGAATGATTTACATGTGTTTATATAGGTACAATGGAAGGTTCTAGTCCTCCTTAATCAATGCTATGACTAGACTATGAGTAGATTATGACTAGACTATGACTAGGCAATAATTAATTACAATAATAAATGTATTTATTGCTAATAAATTATTATGATGTTTGATAGTTTCATCATTCGGTATAATAAGAATCTAATAAGAATGTCAAATATTGCATTATGTATATGGTTTTTCATAAGCTACGATAATCTAGTGCAATGATTTAAATAGAGGCCCTTGGCGATTAGCCTTGTTTTTAGGGTCCAGAAGACTGTGTTTATGACCTAACTTGATAATCAAGAAAGAGTAATCATAGAGACACAACCAATTTTATATAACGGATGACACAATATTTTGGCGAGTCTCGGTTGGTTGTGATATAGACTCATCATAATCAAGGGTAATAGATTAGATTGTGTCGTTCATTGTGTCAAATTGGTTTTACCTCTATCATTGCTCGTGAAGAAACCGTTTATAACCGAACTGTTTGATAAGAACCGAATCGTTTAAAATCAGATTGAGTATATTACTTTTATCTCGTTTTTTGAATTAAATGACTTAACCAAAACCTTTTGATTCAATTTGACTGCTTTATTGAAAGGGTTTGGTTTCGGATTCAGATTTCGGATAACTGGAAATATCTTTATGGAAATTGATTTGGACAGACACTTTGTCTACACAAAAATTCACACAAACTAAATTAAAAGATTGATATTATTTTTATTTTCTTTTTTCATTGAAACTGACGATGCTGGAAATCGTCTGTGTAATTATCCGGGTTGTGTTTTCCCTAGTGACAATCTGTTCAAGATAAAAAAACTGGGGAAAAAGATAAAAATGAGTGGTTTTGTGGTGATTTAGACTAATATTATTCCCAATTTGCCAACGTATCCTGTATGAGTCAGGATTCAAGTCTCTTCGTAGTCCTAGGGATCGTTTATATAGAGGGGCTTTTTCCCTAGGCATACCTGTGCCTTGTCCATTGTGGACTCTATTTCGTGTTCCCTAAGGATTAGATTTGTCCGTGTGAATCCCTTGTTAGGTGATAATCATGGTAGTTTAAATATAGGATCATAGTCTTTATGACTAAAATATCTTTCCATGTTTATCTTGTAAATATACGCACGTGTGCTAAATAACGGGGGTAGCTCTGGCCGACCTGCGTCGAGCCCCCGTGGCCATTATGGACCGAATTGCACTGACCTAGCTACGTTGCGCCCTGGCCGACCTACGGTGGACCGAGAAGCGAGTCATGCCGATCTCCCACCTGGGGTTTAGATCTTCCTTAGGCTTAAATTAGGGCTCATAGCCCTTAAGGTTATAGTTTCATTTATTGTTTGGTAAATGTTGGGATGTGATGAGAGTCAAATTGGCTATCATTTTCTATGTAATTATACCCCGTTTATACCTCGTTTTATATGTTTTCTGAGACATTTGGTTGTATTTTGATGTATTTACACCTTGGTTATCATTTCGGGACCTAGGACGTAAAGTCCGGGATTCTCGGTATTTTTCGGTGTAATTTACTATACTCTCGGTCACCCTAGTGTCCTGTAGGGGTTATGTGTGGTATTTGTTGTGATTTTGTACAGGAATTAGGTGTTAGAGAAGGCCGGAAGGCGAGATACGAGGATTGGAACGTGTGCCCGAAGCTTAAACGTTCATACGGATCAAAACGCGGTGGTACTACAACTATACCTTCCATTTATCTGTATTTTGATCCACCTTAGAAGCATTTTCTGGGCTGGACATCTTCATAAAAGTTGTAGACAATTGAATGAGCTTTCCAACGAATATTGAATCACTCAAATCGGAGGTCTACAGACAAAGTTATGGCTGATTTACTAGAGGTGTATCAGCCAGGCGCGCGCCTGAGAAATGCTAGGCGCACGCCTACGGGGGAAAAATCTGCCAAAGTTTCAGTCCGTGTTTTCAGCATCCTAGGCGTGCGCCTACACTTTCCTAGGCGCACTCCTAGCGTCCAGAACATATAAAACACTATAAATACCCCCATTTTGGATCTAGATCAAGACTTTCTCTTCCCCAACTCGTTTTTCTTCAGTTTTTCTGCGTTTTTCTTAGCATTAGATCAATTTTGTACATAGTTTAGCTTAGATTAGTTGTAGATTGTTGTAATCCGGAGGATCTCGAAGATAGCTTGACGCGTTATTGACGGGTTTTCGTTCGGTGGATCGATTTTCTACGACATAATATATTTGGTAATTCGTTTTCCTTTCTTGTTCTTGCTTTCAATCTTTGTTTTTGTTATATTTATTGTTGATTTCTTGTTGTTTTTGTTGTTAGAATGAGTAGCTAATAGCCCGATAGTTGAGTTATGTGATAGTCTATGAAATCGAATCCTTAGCTCGTTGATTGAAGTGTTTTGATGTTATGATTGTTAGATTCTCGGTGTTGTTATCGTTCTAGAACTTATTCGTAAATGACTTTTATTGAACTCGCGACTCGATAATCGTATTTCACGCGTCTTCTTTACATATGTATTTTGCGAGAGGATACGGGAAAAGGGGTTCTAGGATCACTGTGTAAAACCGACTGAGTTGTTCAGACTCGGTTTCGTTGTGAGGTTTGTATCGACTTGTCGAGCGTCTCATAGAGCGTTGATGTATTATTTTTATATGATTAAATATACATTATATTATTATGTTTTATCAACGAATGCTATATAAAATATATGAAATTATGATATAAATAGTATGAAATATTAATCTTTATAATTTAGAGTAGTTAGTAGTAATAATAATAAAAAGTTATAATTTTGTACCGATTTTAGTAAATCGGAGTGTCGTGTCAGATTTACGTGGGTATTTGTGGTATTTTATTACAGATTTATAACCCGAGACCCCGAGAATTGACATATTGAAGTTCAATCATATCTCTGGAATGATTTAGAGAGTGCCACGAGCTTAAATGGTCAATTGAATAGCTTAAGTGGACAAGTGGCCAATCAATTTGGTTAAATAATAATCGAGAAATGTCTTCGACAAACGAATGGCTCATCAAAATGACATTTTCAGAAAAAGTGTTCTTCACGAAAGTTGTAGATTTTTCCGAGAGCTTTCCAATGCAATTTAAATTATGAAGATTGGAGGTCTACAACTTAAACAGTGATCAAGTGGCTAATCGATTTGGGTTAAGAAAAATCCCGTAAAAGCTTCGGAGGAACACGAGGTTATCAAGAAGGCGTTATCTGAAGAAGAGTCCTTCATGAAAGTTGTAGAGTTTCTCGAGACCTTAATTTTGGCATTTCGTTTTGCAATTTTTGGAGGTCCGAACTCGAGATATGAATTTTAGAAGTTTAATAACATAAATATCTTCACCGCATACGGGAGTGTATTCAAAGATGGGAACATCATCATGATACCGACCCGAGCCGCCCTACTACCGGACCGGTCCGGCCCTTCACCTTTGCCTATATAAGAAGATGAGCAGAGAAATGGATCGGATGTACCAAATATATATACATCTCATATATATATATATATATATCTCTCTCTTTCCTTTTCTTTTCTTTTTTTATTTTGTAGTTTGTAAAAATAAGGCCTTACGCCGTAATAATGTAGTTTTAAGTATCGTTATAATGCTCGGGAAAATCTCGGAAGTCGGTTTTGCTAAAGAAGTTGTAATGTCCGGAAAATACCATTTCTGAATCAACTGCCGTATTCGGGTAACTTTTCTTAAGTATTTATGTTTGTTTTTATATTTCTCGTTGTTATAATGTTTTTAGGCTAAATATAATACTGGCCAAAATTATGTAATCGGTTTTATTTCGATCTTTTCGTTAAAGAAATGTTGTTAAGTTAAAATGATTAAAATTGAGTTAATTGAATCTTTTTCTATTTTGATCGTATTCGTATTGACATAGTTAACCGATCTGAGGAATTCATAATCTAATTATGAATTGACGCCTCGTAGTCAAGATATGAGATAAAAGATAGAAAAACCGGAGGGTAAAATTGGCCGTGTGAATAACGTGATAACGGAACCCAGTTTCCTACCCGGGGGCAGATTTGTTTTGGGAAAGATAAATTTTATTGATATTTGTACTCGAGATCGTAATAATGTTAAATCATCAGTTTAATTGAAACTTAAACCGGAAAGTTGAATCGTCCGGCTTTGACAACCGGAGCCTTTAAAATAAAATTGACCGTTTGACGAACGGAATGACTCCTTTTATCTAAAGGTAGATTTGTACTCGGGACTGTTCGTAAAAACCGTAATGATTGTGGACCTTGGGTGATGCAATGGACATATGACAATTTCCATACGCTTCGTGTGAGGAGGAATTGTTTACCTCGAGAGTGCACCGTTTCATTTACTCAATTGGACCTAAAATAAAAGGAGAGATCGAACGCATTTCATTTAATCGAAAAGATCGTATAAACCAATTATATAAGTTTTGCCGATTCTCTAAAATTATCTGCTTTAATATATTGGTACCTATATATTTATATCTATATATATACTTTGCAATTTATGTACATCTATATATATTTATATATCTATATATATTATATTAGAATAACTTTTAAATTACGTATTTATTTTATGTTGACTAGAATAGTAGTGATCTGTGTTATAAAATTGCGGTTTAGATCGAGTTAATAACAGCTCTTTTGGTGTTTAACCACACGTAAAAGAAATTACCAAGTTCCCGGAGGATTCAACACTCGACTCACCATACTAGCACTACAGATTTGACCCGTACATCGCCGGTTAGGATCGTTTAAACCAGAAAAACGTCTGCGATTTCGCCTTTGTTTTTCGTGGTTAGGTTTAGGGTTCGTCAGTTCTTTGGCGCCGTTGCCGGGGAACGTCGCTAATTTCTTTTTATGTGTCTATGGTTACTACTTGTATTAGCTCAAAATTCTCGAGAATAAGTCAACACTTTTCTTATCCCATTTCTATTTTATTTTTCGTTGGTTGTTACCTTATAGGTAAATTACCAATTTTTACTACTATCAATTTCTAGTTATTTTCTATTTTCGTTAGTTGATGACCAGAAGTGGTAAGGCCCCTCTCACTCCTTATAAGCCTGACATAAACACTTACGAAAGCGCAGTTAAGAGTAGAGAGTAAACGCTGTCATACTAGTCGGAAATCCTGACCAAGAATCATCTTCAAACAATACGAGAATGGTCAAATCGTGATGAAACACCGAACAAGGGTCGAACATGCTCTAGGGCATGGACAAAACCCTCGTTAACCCTAATAATAATAATAATAATAGTAAAAATAATCAAAATCGGAACCAGAATAATCGTAATAATCCACCAAACCCAAGGCCTATCTATGATCAAACCGTAAGAAGAAACCAGACTAATAATCCCATACTTTTACCTAATGAAGGAGCGAATAATTTCGAAATTAAATCTCATCTTTTGGTTTAATTGACGCAAGAGCCCAATTTCTAGGAGAGGATGATGAAGATCCACATCATCATCTCTATCTTTTGAAGAACTGTGCAATCTGACCAAAAGTCAAGGTGCTCATAAGGAATTAACGAGGATGACTATGTTTCCTTTTTCTTTAAAAGGACGAGCCCGAGATTGGTTTATGTCTCTTCCACATCATTCACTTACTAGTTGGGAGGAGATTCAAACTGAATTTCTGAAACAATATTTCACTCCAGGACGAAATTTGGAATTAAAAGTCGAGGTTGCTAACTTTAGACAAGGATCTGAGGAAACTCTTGGGAATGCGTGGGAAAGGTTTAAAAAATTGTTAAGAGCGTGTCCCGATCATGGTTATTCCTTAGATATGCAAATTCAACTCTTACGTCAGTAAATTGAGAAAAATATTCACGTGCGGATGTAGATCATGCATGTGGTGGTTCGTTAATGATGAGTGAAGCTCAAACAGTTTACGATGCTATAGAAAAGATTTCCAAAAATAACAGAATGTGGGAAACCGGTTCTAGCACCAGAAAAGTAGCTTTTGCAGGAGAATGTACGTCTAATACGGAAGTTCTAGCACACTTGGAGAATTTGAGTAGGAAATTTGATGGTCTACAACAGAATAAGAACCTAAGTTCAGAAAATAGTACACCAAATGAATACTCAAGTCATGATAATGTGTCATTAGGGAGTGAAGAACCAACAGGATATTCAAGGGAGGAGGTGAGTTTTCTTCAGCAGCATAGGAATTTGAACAATGCATATTCAAACTCGTTCAATGCTATTAGAAGAGATCATCCTACTTATCGATGGTCTGAAAACCCTAGTAAGCCAGGACAACCGCCATATCCAGTCCCATATAGGAATAATAATCAAGGAAACACATCTAATCAGAATTTACAATCATTACCTAGATCCTATCCTCAACATACCACTCAAAGTATACCAATAACTCAGAGTTCAACTCAACCTGCAGAAGGAGTTGAAAAATGGGAAAAACTAATGGAAAATATGATGGGTGTAGTATCTACTCAAGCTAAGAATATGGAAACAATGATGACTTCTATTGGTACAGTCACTAAAGATATGAGTACAATGAAAACATCTATGAGTGGACATGATACAAGAATGAGAACGATAGAAGCCTCATTAAGGAATATGGAAGATCATTTGAGTAGGGAAGGTGAATGTAACAACAGTAGACCCCCAGGAGGATTACCAAGTAACACTGAAAGAAACCCAAGAGAGGTAAATGTTGTAGTTACGAGAAGTAGGAAGCTCTGTGGAAGCAATGGGGTTGAAAACTTTGGGAATAATGAAGTAGAAAATGATTTAGATGGAAAGAATGATGAAACTAAAGACGAAATTGAATTCACTGATGAGGAAGAAGAAATTATAGAGAATTTCTTGAAAAGGAATAGAAGTTTGGAACCTGAAAATGAAGGTGAAAATTGGGTAAAAATCCCTAGGATTTTGAAAGACCCTATGGATAAAGATTTAAGGAATTTATTCAAGGAACATGTTAGAATAGATGAGAAACATGAAGAACCGAAAGAGTCTGAAGTAGAGATTGATTCAGGGAACAATTTAAAAGAAAAAATTCAAGAACCTGAAACATGGCGACTAAGTAATACTCAAAGGTTTAAGGAAAAAGGAAAAGAGAAATTGACTAGGGAGCCAAAGGTTATAGATTTAGAATCTTTACCTTACCCTCCTAAAGATCAAATCAAAAAGGCAAAAACTGATAAGAAGTATGCTCGTTTCCTTGATACTTTTCGTCATCTTCATGTTAATATCCCTGTTATTGAAGCTCTGATTAATATACCTGCCTATGGAAAATTTCTGAAAGATATACTATCAAATAAGAAAAAATTAGAGGACTATGAGAATATATGCCTGAATGAAGAATGTTCTGCACTCACAAAGATAAGTTACCACCTAAACCGAAAGATCCTAGAAGTTTTACGATTCCATGTGAAATTGGAGGATTTACTGCTTAAGAAGGTCTTATGTGATCTTGGAGCTAGTATAAATCTCATGTCTTATGAGGATTATAAAAAGCTAGGCATAGAAAGCTTATTAAGATCGAAATGACTCTGCAAATGGCGATAGATCGATTAAGTACCCTAAAGGAATGATTAAGGACGTATTGGTTAAAGTAGACAAATTCTATTTTCCAAAGAGATTTTGTAGTTATGGAAATGGAAGAAGGATATTCAACGCCACTTATTCTAGGTCGACCATTTCTAGCTACAGAAGAACTTTAATCGATGTTCGTAAAGGAGAATTAGTTTTGAGAGTCAATGAAGATGAAGTTGCTTTCAATATTTTCAAAGCTATGAACCATCCATATACATCACTGTAATCATGTTCTTTTATAGAAGATATTCATTCTGTCTATGATAATCGATTTACCAACTTTTGAAGACAGATTAGAAGAATGCTTACTCTGTCTATCTATAAAGAAGATGAGGAAGACATTGAAATGAAAGAGATAATCCTTTCTCTAGATAAAGGAAGCTTTACTTTTAAGCCACCATGGCATAAGTATTTGGAGTTAGAACTAGAAGGACCAGTTCTTAAATCGTCAATAGAAGATCCGCCGAAGAATCGGAATTGAAACCGTTACCTTTGAATCAAATATGCTTTTCTTGAAACTGATAATCTATTACCGATTATTATTTCATCAACTTTAACTGAGCAACAAGAAGATCAATTACTAAGAATGTTAAGAAAGCATAAGAAAGCTTTTGGATGGACAGTTGCCGATATTCGAGGTATTAGCCCTGAGATTTGTGTTCATAAGATAATTTTGAAAGAAGATGCTAAACCTTGTATTCAACCGCAACGCCGCCTCAACCCGAATTTACAGTTAATCGTTAAGAAAGAGGTGATTAAGCTATTAGAAATGGGAATAATCTTTCCTATATCAGATAGTGAATGGGTAAGTCCAACTCAAGTTGTACCAAAGAAAGGAGGTTTCACAAAGTGAAGAGAATGATAAGAATGAATGGATTCCAACAAGGAAATTACAGTTATCGAATGTGCATTGATTTTAGAAAACTAAATGATCATACTAAGAAAGATCATCATCCGCTTCCATTCATAGTTCAGATGTTGGAACGTTTAAGTGGTCATAAGTATTACTGTTTCTTAGATGGTTATTCAGGATATTTACAGATTTTCATTGCAGCAGGAGATAGGGAAAAGACTACTTTCACATGTCCTTATGGAACTTTTGCTTATAAAAGAATGCCGTTTGGTTTATGTAATGCTCCTGCTACGTTTCAAAGATGTATGATGTCTATATTTTCTGATATGGTTGAGAAATTCTTAGAAATTTTTATGGACGACTTTAGTGTTTACGGAGATTCTTTTGGTAAATGTTTGTCGCACTTAGAAAGAGTGTTACAACGCTGTGAAGATACCAATTTAGTTTTAAACTGGGAAAAATGTCATTTAATGGTATCAGAAGGAATTGTTCTAGGTCATAGAATCTCTGAAATAGGAATTGAAGTTGATAAAGCTAAAGTCGAGGTGATTGAAAAATTACCACCACCAGTGAATCTAAGGACTCTAAGAGGATTTCTTGGACATGCAGGATTTTATAGGAGATTTATTGCAGATTTTTCGAAGATAGCAAAGCCTCTAAGTCATTTGCTTGAAAAAGAAATACCTTTTAACTTTGATAGTAAATGTATGGAAGCTTTTCAGACCTTAAAAGCGAAGTTGATTACTGCACCAGTATTGGTAGCACCAGACTGGGATTTGCCTCTTGAGATTATGTGTGATGCAAGCGATTTAGCTGTAGGAGCTGTTTTAGGTCAAAGGTATAACAAAATTCTCAAAGCTATTACTATGCATCCCACACACTAAACGCAGCTCAACTTAATTATGCAACTACTGAAAAAAGAACTGCTGTTATCTGTAATTTTTGCCTTATATAAGTTTAGATCATATATTGTTGGTTCTAAGGTAATAATCTACACAGACCATTCAACTCAAGTATTTAATGAGTAAGAAGGATGCGAAACCACGCTTTCTTAGATGGATTCTCCTACTTCAAGAATTTGATATTGAAATTAAAGATAAAAAGAAGTGAGAATGTAGTAGCGAGATCATCTAAGTAGAATGGAGACTGAGGAAGAGATAGGGAATGAAATTAAAGATTCATTTCCTGATGAACAACTATTTAGAATAGATACTCCTTCAACCATGCAGTTATTAAAAAATAGAATTCCTTCTAAGGAAATGTCACCTTGGTTTGGAGATATCATTAATTACTTAACCTGTGATTATATTCCGTCTCATTGGACTTGGCAAATGAAAAAAGAAGTTCTTTACGACTTAAAATTTTATTCTTGGGAGGAACCGGACCTTTTCCGTAAATGTTCGGATGGGATAATCGTAAAATGTGTGCCTGATAATGAAATTTTAAGTATTTTATCATTT
Source organism: Gentiana macrophylla (assembly GCA_026214975.1). Lineage (NCBI taxonomy): Eukaryota > Viridiplantae > Streptophyta > Magnoliopsida > Gentianales > Gentianaceae > Gentiana > Gentiana macrophylla. Next base: position 32,789,159 of record CM047809.1, read on the forward strand.
TGTCATGATCGTGAGGCGAGGTCATCATGGAGGATGGAAAAGCGCTTTTAAAGTTTTACAATGTGGTTTTTATTGGCCTACACTATATATAGATGCTTATAAGTATGTTAAATCTTGTGAGTCTTGTCAAAAATGGGGAATGTATCTAAAAACATGAAATGCCTATGCAACCTATTTTAGAATGTGAGTTATTTGATGTTTGGGGTATAGATTTCATGGGGCCTTTTCCTATATCGTTTGGAAAAAGATTTATTCTTGTAATGGTAGATTATGTTTCGAAATGGGTAGAAGCTGAAGCTCTTCCTACTAATGATACCAAAGTAGTCATACGATTCCTTAAAAAGAACATATTCACTAGATATGGCATTCCAAGGGCAATCATTAGTGATAGAGGTTCACATTTTTGCAATCGACCATTTACTAAGTTAATTGAAAAATATGGTGTAACGCATAAGTTAGGAACGCCTTATCATCCGCAAACCAGTGGACAGGTAGAGGTGTCGAATAGAGAGATTAAAAGAATTGTGGAAAAAACAGTTGATTCAAATCGTAAAAGCTCAAGCGATTAAATTAGATGATGCATTATGGGCGTCTGAAATGCGACTTTTAAAACACCAATTGGTTGTTCTCCTATAAGCTAGTCTTTGGTAAGTCATGTCATCTCCCAGTTGAGTTAGAACACCGAGCCTTCTCAGGCTATTAGATTTCTCAATTTCGATCCTAAGGTCAGCCGGTGATCATAGATTGCTTCAATTGATGTAACTAGAAGAATTTCGTCTCGATTCTTATGAAAACGCTTTCGAATCTACAAGGAACGCATGAAATCTTTCCATGATAAGAGAATCTTTAAGCGTGAGTTCCATGTAGGTGATCGAGTGCTTTTGTACAATTCACGTTTAAATTTGTTTCCAGGTAAGCTTAAGTCGAGATGGACAGGTCCATTTAAAGTAACACGGGTTTACAAAACTGGAGCTGTTGGACTAACTGATGGAAATACAACTTTTATAGCCAATGGCCACAGAGTAAAGTTATTTGTGGAGGGAGAAGGAATCACACTGAAAGAAGAAATAATGCTACTAATTGATCCCCCGACAAATTGAAAAAGCAGAGGAAAAATGAAAAACTGAAAAGCGAGAAACCGAATCACCAATACCGTGTTCTATCTATCTTTACTTTTCTCGTAATTTTAATTATGTTTAAACTCTTTTAAATCTTTTTACCGGATAGACGTAAAAGAACTGGATGTCTTTTAGATAGAATAGGAGTTTTTATTTTACTTTTGAAATTAGGCCTTGATAAAGATGTCGCGTTTTCTATAGAAGTTTTAGTTTTTGAACAAAACAAGAAATTGTTGAGAGAGATCAGATTGAGAGAAGTATGTAATGGAACATCAAGTGCGATAAAAAAGAAGGACAAAGTTTCTAATGAGATGCAGAATCTGTGGAAAAAGTGAACATGTTGGACGCTGTGGGAAAAACACAACTAAATCCCAGGATGAGTGTTTGAATATTGTTAGGAAGGGAACGATTAGGTGGTTATCCGAAAATCCCGATGGAATTCGAGAGATAATTCAAATGCTTCGCTTTTAGGAGTTAGGTTGATCGAGCGTTATATCGAACTTTGGAAGATTTAGAAATCAAGAATCGGGAACCCCTTAAGTTTCGAGTCTTTTCATATATGTGTATTTTATAAAATTTTCACATAACTTCTGAGAATTTTATAAAATTGGATCTTTATGAAATTTGAGGAGTTTTATAAAAGTTTTTAAAAGTTTTTTTAGTTTTAATGTTTTATAAGAGTTGATATAAAATTTATTAAATTTTTATAAGCTTTTTATTAAAGTGTTATAAAGATTTTATTAAATTTTTAGAAATTGTTATAAAATTATAAAATTTTCTTCAAATGTTATTTTTAGTCAGTTTTAAAAATTTTATAAACTTATTTTTAAGATTTTAATTAAGTTTTATTATGATTTGTATAAGTTTTCATTAAAAATCATAAAAAGTCAAAAAAATCGTAAAAGTGAAAAAAATTGGGCACGGACCGATCCGGCCTTAATCCGGACCGGTCCGGGGTCTAAAATCATAAAAAAGACGGGGACCCTTCTTTTCTTCTTCTTCTTCCCTAATTCTTCTAACAGCCGCACCCCACACACCCAAACCCCACCACTCGAAAATTTTATCAATTCTTCCACAAAAATTCATCTCACACTACACCACTACTTGATTTCTTCCTCTTTTCATCTCCTCTCTTACACAAAAGATTGGAAAATTCAAAAAGGGTCAAAAACAAGCTCCATTTCATTCCGGCGACTTTTCAACTTTTCCGGCCTACTTTTCAACATTTTCTACATATTAAGGTATAATTTAGTTTATTTAGTTATTAATTTCGTATTTTTCATAATTTTTTAGATTAATTTTAACTGTTTTGATTTTTGAGTGTGTTGTGACATTTTTATTTTTTGTTGTTTTTGTTGTTGATTGGCATTACCAATATCGTAGAATGGTTGAGTCAAGTACTAGAGTCTCTAAAAAGAGAAAATCAAAAATTCCTATATCAACTCCTGTCGTAGGCACAGTAATTTTATCATCTGAGGAAGAAGCCGTAAGCTTTGAAAAAACCGCATCACCTGAGGCTAAGAAAGCGTGTATAAGAAAATTTATAGTAAATGTGATGTTTTGGTTGAAAAAGTTTAGACTTGGATGACTTAGGTGATGAAGTTAAGGATATCTTTAGAAAGCGTCAGTGGTTAGATTTAGCATCCAGAAGGGAAGGGGAGATTAACACGACTATAGTAGCTGAGTTTTATTCGGTTTTATCTACTTTGTCAGAAGAGCGACTTACGCAATGCAAAACTGCACTTTACGAACCGTAAATATTCCTTTTAACCTGCCGCCATTAATGCAATTCTAGGAGTTGATGTTTTTCCTGATGAGGAGGATTACGGGGTAGTTTATAATTTAGATGATCCTGCTAGCTTTGAGCGGATCGCCTGAGAGCCCAGATCGCTTTTGACCCGACCGTTGTGTGGGTTGAAAATCGGTTTAATTACGGAACTGCTTTTTTTAGAGGTTGAGGGCAATTAAAAGATTTATTAGCCATAATCTCTATCCTTCTAGTAAACATACTGCTTTTGGAAAGGAAGATGTTTGTATCGCTTGGGCGATGGTAAATGATGTTAGAGTGGATGTTGGAAAAGTCATGTTTAAAAGAATTTTTGAAAGTATTGTCATCGCTGCACTGAGTGAGTCATCTATACTTCCTTGTTTTATCTCTCGATTTATGTCGTAGGTTGGGAGTACCATTCCTGCCTAATGACAAGTTATCTCTGGCTGATGGAAATCTGATTGGACCTAGTTTGACTAGTCTTCCGGATGGTAGTATTAGCTCTTTGCTTAGAAGACGTCAAACTCAGCCAACTCCACCAGTTTTTACATCTTCTTCTTTTCCATCTTTTTCTAGTCAGCCTCAACAAACTCCTTTCTCCAACACTATCACATATGACATGTTTCAATCTTTAGTGACAGATGTTGCACGTGGTCAAGCCAATGTGGCTTTATTCGCTGAGAGTACTAGGCAGTGGTGTGATGATATTCGTAGAGGTTTAAGAAGGAACGAGCAGTTGCTTCGTAATCCTACTTTTGATGATCCTGCCTATCCACCTTGTCAGTCTGATCCTTATACCTTACCAGAGTGGGTAACACCTATTCCACCACCGTCGAGCTTTCATCCATCGTCATATCCTTTTGGAAGCCAATCTAGTGGGACAGGTGTATTTTCGACAGTGTTCGAGACCAAATGATGTCGAGTTGGGAGGATTCACGAGTTTGCACATGTCACGACCGGCATGAGTTCGATGGGTCTTGATAGTTCGATCGGGACCACGACTACGATTCGACCACCCGCCACTTTCTCACCGTTTCCGAGTTCTAGTTTTCAAGTTGATCCTGAGGAAGACTACGATGAAGATTGAATTTAATAATTTTTGATTAAAACATTTTTATTGCACTTTTTTTTCGACATTTGTCATTTAAATATTGGTTTGTTTTCGTTTTTGTTTAGTTTGATTTTATAAAAATTTGGTTTGCATTTTAAATCGGTTTAGTTTTTATAAAAACTATAAAAAAACCCAAAAATAATTTTCGTATAATTACTACGTCATTTTACAAAAATATAATGTGTCGTTTTATCCGTTCATATCAAGTTAAATTAACCTTTACAACGTATCTTCGAGGAAAGAGTTAGTAATAGGCACGTGAAGTAAAAAAAAAAAACCAAAGTTCAAGTTGTCTTTCACCTCTGTCCCCTCAGTAAAAGTAAGATGAGGCCGGACCGATCCGGCCTATTCTTGGACCGGGCCGTGAAGAACAGAAGGCTGAGTCATTTTGAAGTCTCTGTCTAATGCGACCACGTCGTATACTTTTACCATCTATTTAAAGAAGTAAAGCGCAGAGCAACAATTGCTCATTCTTTCACCGCTATCTACCTTAAATCGTATTTCTTTCACTTTTTTATCGAGTTTTAAAAATGTCAAACCACTCTTCACCGTCGGTTAATTCTTACGAGCCTCATACACCGGATCATCCGGAATCTCAAGCTTCTAATGAGAATATCATTTTACACAATCGTTTTGCAAATTCTCCAATCCTATTGGAGAAAGGTTTAAATTTAGATAAGCTTGATCAATGGGAAAAACGATGATTCAAGTTTTGGTTGGAAAAAATTTGTCAAGATACACGAGAGGAGGGATATAAATGTCTCAATAGTGCGAGAATTTTATTCTCGCACTTATGATTTACATCTATTGTCGATATCACTCATATTGTTCTAGTAAGAGGAGTGGTCGTTCCTTCTCTTCATCTCATTATCAACCAAATTTTTGAAATTCCACCAGTCACGATGCCACATTTTGAAATGCAATGGGGACTACAAAATCCCTCTAATCATTTGAATAAAGTACACGAGTCGTTCCAATGTCTGTTCCCGCTTTTTGATACAAATCACGACATGTCAACACGAGCTTTACTTCCACATCTAAAGGCGTGGAAGCATTTTATAAATTCTCGAGTTTATCCCACCTGGGATTTTGGAAGTTTGACTGAGAATGAAATGCTTCTACTTTTTATGAAATTATATAAGTATGTTGATATTTATAAGTAAAATTTTTAGAATCATTTTCAATATGAATTATGAGTTTGGAATTGGACTAAGTTTGTTGATTTTTGGCACCACAAAAATATAACTATAGCCAAATAACCTACCTCAGCCTTGATTAGAGTGATCAAGACCTCACTCGAAATTGTCAATTGTGATTAAATAACCAAGCTTTAGCTAATTTTGGTCTACATTTCCTTGAAATACCGCAAGTTTGTACGTACTTATGAAAAGAGATGGAGACATAAAAGCTAAGTTTTGGTATATGCTGAGATTGAAAAAAATTAGATAAGTAGTAGTATATTCGATCTTACCTCATGACACTTGCAAGATAGTCGATTTTGGTAATAAGTTCGGATATATTAATATTCTGAATTAAGAACGAAGCACCATATTTACACAGAATTAATCAAATATCAGGTATCTTCCTTATCTGTGATTAACAACTTAAAAATAAAAAGAACATATCGGTTGTAGCTACCAATGATTGGAGTGAGTAGGGTATTATCACGAAATGTCCTATATCACTATGAGGTAATTAAGCTCCCGATTGCCTGATGATAGTAGTCCAGCTAGGGTATTATCTCGAAATGTCCTATTGCTGGGAATGAAGGCACAAGATAAAATGAAAAAGGAAAAGTTGAATCATAAGATCTCAGGAATTATTACAAGTTTAAGGAAACCGGACTTGTAATTTTCGATCGAAAGAGTAATACTCCGATCAATCTTGATGAAGCAATGCCTGTAAGTTTGATTTTCTACACACACTCATGCTTTTAGTTCTTAATCTTGAAAAAAAAAAAAAAAGATGCTATTAATCGAGATTACGTTTTTTTTCAAGAATATGAAGATGTAGTGACGCATTTACTTGCCTCTTTCTCTTTTTGATTTCCCTTTTTTCCGATTAACCAACATCTTGAACCTAAACTCTATAAGCCATTTTTGTCGACTACTTGACCGAAGTTTCTGATTCCAAAATTTCATAATAGTTGCGATTAAAATTCTGATATTTTATTTATACTTATTAAGTGTTACATGTACAATTTCATCTAAATAATATTTAATTATTTCAGTTATATACTCTTTCTGTCTTCTTAAGATTTTAAATTAAGATAAATAATATATTTATAATATTGACAATATTACATTAAAAATTATAATCTGATAAATTATACTATCTTTTACTTACCGCTTATTTTTGCTCGAGGACGATCAAAAGCTAAGTGGGGAGTAATTTGATGTATTATTTTTATATGATTAAATATACGTTATATTATTATGTTTTATCAATGAATGCTATATAAAATATATGAAATTATGATATAAATAGTATGAAATATTAATCTTTATAATTTAGAGTAGTTAGTAGTAATAATAATAAAAAGTTATAATTTTGTACCGATTTTAGTAAATCGGAGTGTCGTGTCAGATTTACGTGGGTATTTGTGGTATTTTATTACAGATTTATAACCCGAGACCCCGAGAATCGACATATTGAAGTTCAATCATATCTCTGGAATGATTTAGAGAGTGCCACGAGCTTAAATGGTCAATTGAATAGCTTAAGTGGACAAGTGGCCAATCAATTTGGTTAAATAATAATCGAGAAATGTCTTCGACAAACGAATGGCTCATCAAAACGACATTTTCAGAAAAAGTGTTCTTCACGAAATTTGTAGATTTTTCCGAGAGCTTTCCAATGCAATTTAAATTATGAAGATTGGAGGTCTACAACTTAAACAGTGATCAAGTGGCTAATCGATTTGGGTTAAGAAAAATCCCGTAAAAGCTTCGGAGGAACACGAGGTTATCAAGAAGGCGTTATCTGAAGAAGAGACCTTCATGAAAGTTGTAGAGTTTCTTGAGGCCTTAATTTTGGCATTTCGTTTGCAATTTTTGGAGGTCCAGAACTCGAGATATGAATTTTAGAAGTTTAATAACATAAATATCTTCACCGCACATGGGAGTGTATTCAGCATGGGAACATCATCATGATACCGGACCGAGCCGGCCTACTACCGGACCGGTCCGGCCCCTTCACCTTTGCCTATATAAGAAGATGAGCAGAGAACAGATCGGATGTACCAAATATATATACATCTCATATATATATATATATATATCTCCTCTCTTTCCTTTTCTTTTCTTTTTTATTTTGTAGTTTGTAAATAAGGCCTTACGCCGTAATAATGTAGTTTTAAGTATCGTTATAATGCTCGGGAAAATCTCGGAAGTCGGTTTTGCTAAAGAAGTTGTAATGTCCGGAAAATACCATTTCTGAATCAACTGCCGTATTCGGGTAACTTTTCTTAAGTATTTATGTTTGTTTTTATATTTCTCGTTGTTATAATGTTTTTAGGCTAAATATAATACTGGCCAAAATTATGTAATCGGTTTTATTTCGATCTTTTCGTTAAAGAAATGTTGTTAAGTTAAAATGATTAAAATTGAGTTAATTGAATCTTTTTCTATTTTGATCGTATTCGTATTGACATAGTTAACCGATCTGAGGAATTCATAATCTAATTATGAATTGACGCCTCGTAGTCAGGATATGAGATAAAAGATAGAAAAACCGGAGGTTAAAATTGGCCGTGTGAATAACGTGATAACGGAACCCAGTTTCCTACCCGGGGGCAGATTTGTCTTGGGAAAGATAAATTTTATTGACATTTGTACTCGAGATCGTAATAATGTTAAATCATCAGTTTAATTGAAACTTAAACCGGAAAGTTGAATCGTCCGGCTTTGACAACCGGAGCCTTTAAAATAAAATTGACCGTTTGACGAACGGAATGACTCCTTTTTATCTAAAGGTAGATTTGTAATCGGGACCTGTTCAGAAAAACCGTAACAGTTGTGGACCTTGGACTGATGCAATGGACATATGACAATTTCATACGTTCGTGTGAGGAGGAATTGTTTACCTCAGGAGTGCACCGTTTCATTTACTCAATTGGACCTAAAATAAAAGGAGAGATCGAACGCATTTCATTTAATCGAAAAGATCGTATAAACCAATTATATAAGTTTTGGCCAGTTCTCTAAAATTATCTGTTTAATATATTGGTACCAATATATTTATATCTATATATATACTTTCCAATTTATGTACATCTATATATATTTATATATCTATATATATTATATTAGAATAACTTTTAAATTACGTATTTATTTTATGTTGACTAGAATAGTAGTGATCTGTGTTATAAAATTGCGGTTTAGATCGAGTTAATAACAGCTCTTTGGTGTTTAACCACACGTAAAAGAAATTACCAAGTTCCCTGAGGATTCGACACTCTGACTCACCATACTAGCACTACAGTTTGACCCGGTACACTGCCGGTTAGGATCGTTTAAACCAGGAAACGTCTGTCAGATTTCTGGCACTGTTTTCAGGGTTAGGTTTAGGGTTCGTCAAGCGTAGACCGTGTTGAGTTAGTTAAATCCGGTCAGCGGACTGTTGAATTCGACATAGGAAACTAGGTTGTTGAAATTGGTGCTTAGTTTTGGAAATAGGAGACGACATCCTTTAACAATGTCAAGAACATTAGAGTATATCGAAATCACTTCTGGTTACGAGTTAGGGTTAGATAGTAGTAGATTGGATCATAGCTCGGCTATCTCTTTTATATAGTTTTAAACTCTTTTATTTTGTGTATATTTAGTTTGTAGAACCGGTGATCTGACAAATCACCACGTTCAATAGTTGTGTTGGCCTGAACTAGGGACGAGACCGACTTTGGTACTCGACCAGATTCCCTGTGGGATACGACGTTGACTCACCAATTCTAGGCTACAGTTGACCCGGTACACTGCCGGTGAGATTGGACACTTAGAAAAGGCCGATCAAGATTTCTGGCGCCGTTGCCGGGGAATCGGGTTAATATCTTGTAAGTTAGTTAAGTTCTTAGGATTAGGTCGTTTTTCTTATTTGTTTTCTTATGTATAGTTTGTTTTTATTTGTTGTTGTTGAAGTGTCACACCATTTACTTCGGTAGTGGTAGTGACTAGATACCGCGATTGTGTTCGTGTTGTTTCCTTGATTGGCAGATAATGAATCCTTACTACAATTACGGCTCATATCCTTACCCATTCGGATATTACAACTACGGTGCTATGGGTTACCAAACACAACCATTTTATCAGTTCAACCCATACACCGCATCTTATGGAAATGAGTGGGATAATACCCCGAGTTACTATGATCAACAACTCGATACTTCTCCACCTCCGGAATCAGAGACCTCAACGGAGCAACGGATGTCACTTGAGCAAACTGTTGAAGAGTTGAGTAAAGTGGTCCAAGAGCACCATCAAAGAGTTTCGAGATGGCCAGACTGCAATGCAAACAGCCATACGAAAATTGGAGCTTAAAGTGCAACAACTGTTTGAGGAGTTTGAGAGGAGAGAACGTGAGTCTTTGCTTGAAGTCACCCCTGAGGAATGCTACGAAGAGGGTATGAATCCTGATATTATTGAATCATCTATTCCCTTCTCTTCTAGCACTACTGTTATACCTACGGGGGTGCACCCTATTGAGTTTGTTGTTGAAGTTGAGCCTAAATGTTCATACTTGGTGCTTGAGTCGTTATTAGTTGGGATATGTTTTAGTTCGGGGAAAGTGAGTTCGTTGTTCTGTGCAACGAATTCATCGAACCATTCATGGTGGTGGGGATTGAGCCCCATATTTCTTTTGTTTCATTTTCAAGGGGTGCTCAATTCCTATGATTTTGGTAGGGAGAAGCAACGGTTTGCTCTCCTTTGGTATAGCTATCCTTGACATAGTTGGGGGTAGAAAGTCGAGCTGAGGACTTCAAACTCAGAATGTGTTTTTATTGCTTTTTCTTTCCCCTCGTGTCACCATGTTTCTTTAGTGTGTATTCGGGTAAATTTTGTTGTGATATAACCCGAAAGTAGTGTGTATTATTGGGGGTTAGTGTGGTGTTTTTAATTTTTGATGAATCATGGTGATCCGTCTATTTTTTATTTTTGATATCTCCATACCTGTGTGTCTCGTATAGTTGTTGTTTCTGTTGATATTAGCACAGTACCACAGGAGGACTTTCTACGGATGCCACGTGATCGTACTTCGCACCATTTTCGGTTGTAAGCTAACTTTTCTACCCTTATCCTTCGTGTTTCGTTTTAAAGTAGGGGTGGTTAGTTTAGCTTAAATGTCCCGTATTCATGTCGAACGAGTTATACTTAGCGATTGTTATCCCTTTAGTTTAAATGAGTCAGATTCTGAGAATTTTGATGGCTTTGACATTGATTTTGATACATTGAGCCTATAGTATTGCTTTGATTAAACATCTAGTTATTGTATAGATGCATTTCATTTGAGTTGGGATCTTGTATTGAGAATGGAATAGTTCTATCACGTTAGCTTCGACTTCATGAATCACCTTGACTAGTGAACGATTATGGTAGTTATTAATGACCCGGTTACCTAGAACTTATATTAATAACTTCGAGGCGAAATAGAAAGGTCGGTCTTGGTTAGGTACGGGATGACGGTTATGGCATTTCTTTGACCCGATCAGAGCCAAATTCCATCCCTTATATGTATATCCTCAGTTCCCCCTCTAAGCCTTTGTAGGGTGGTTAGACCGCCACCCGAACTAACCTTTTGTGCTACTAACTCAAAATTACCAATGCCCTTAGCTTTTATTACGGTCTACATTTCCTTGACCACCTTGCAAGATTGAGCTTATTGTTTTCACATTTTCTGATATGGTGTGGGGTGATTATGAAACGTATCTCTCGAGTGGTGTTGGTAAAAAATGAGTATATCCCGGAGGAGGTGGAATATTATGGCTTTTCGGCCTTTGATCGTTTTTGTGGTTTTGAAAGAAAAAAAAATGAGAAAAGAAAACAGAAAAAGAAAAAAAAAAGTTGTATATATTTATATAAGAGTTCTTGGAATGCCAATTTTTGGGGTTTGATTTTTGTTGTGTTGATGTTGGTGAAGGGGTACTTCTTCTAATCTAGTACGGAGAAGGAGATGTTGTTGTGTTCTGAAGTGGTTTGTTCCTGGTTGACGAGCTTAGGTATGAACTAGACTTGGATACGACGTATGTCTCCAGCTTGTGGAATGATGTGGAGAGGTGGAAGGTTGGATGAATTATAGGTTGAAATTCGTTTGATGGTTTGTACTATTCGAACGAGCATCCTTATGAGGAGTTGAGTCTTCCGTTGCTACGAAGGGAAGAGCTTCGGTTTTAGTGTTTGATGTTTGATTAAGCTCACTTGCACTTTCTACTTTCTATTTTATCGTAAATATCCTTTCGTTAACCCCGACCCTAGCCTAACGATATAACCCTTCAAGTCCTGCCTGACCCTACTAGACTTCGATTGACCTCAATTAGTGGAGATGTTTACGACGTATAAGCCTATGGTGTAACCTCGGTAAATTATACGTCTATAATCTCAACCGGTCATTAGTGATAAATGTTGAAGAAGCTTTGCACACACACACACATTCTTTTCTCAATACAAGGTAGAACTTAAATCTTATGCATTTATATCAATTACTTGTGTTTTACCATTTCAATTCTTATAGACTAGATGTATGATTGCAATGTTGACTCCATCTTTATTTTTGAATCGCTCATTTTTGCTCGAGGGCGAGCAAAAGCTAAGTAGGGGGTAGTTGATGAGAGTCTAATTGGCTATCATTTTCTATGTAATTATACCCCGTTTATACCTCGTTTTATATGTTTTCTGAGACATTTGGTTGTATTTTGATGTATTTACACCTTGGTTATCATTTCGGGACCTAGGACGTAAAGTCCGGGATTCTCGGTATTTTTCGGTGTAATTTACTATACTCTCGGTCACCCTAGTGTCCTGTAGGGGTTATGTGTGGTATTTGTTGTGATTTTGTACAGGAATTAGGTGTTAGAGAAGGCCGGAAGGCGAGATACGAGGATTGGAACGTGTGCCCGAAGCTTAAACGTTCATACGGATCAAAACGCGGTGGTACTACAACTATACCTTCCATTTATCTGTATTTTTATCCACCTTAGAAGCATTTTCTGGGCTGGACATCTTCATAAAAGTTGTAGACAATTGAATGAGCTTTCCAACTCATATTGAATCACTCAAATCGGAGGTCTACAGACAAAGTTATGGCTGATTTACTAGAGGTGTATCAGCCAGGCGCGCGCCTGAGAAATGCTAGGCGCACGCCTACGGGGGAAAAATCTGCCAAAGTTTCAGTCCGTGTTTTCAGCATCCTAGGCGTGCGCCTACACTTTCCTAGGCGCACGCCTAGCGTCCAGAACATATAAAACACTATAAATACCCCCATTTTGGATCTAGATCAAGACTTTCTCTTCCCAACTCGTTTTCTTGATTTTTTCGCTTTTTCTTAGCATTAGATCAATTTTGTACATAGTTTAGCTTAGATTAGTTGTAGATTGTTGTAATCCGAGGATCTCAAGATAACTTGACGCGTTATTGACGGGTTTTCGTTCGTGGATCGATTTTCTCTGACATAATATATTTGGTAATTCGTTTTCCTTTCTTGTTCTTGCTTTCAATCTTTGTTTTTGTTATATTTATTGTTGATTTCTTGTTGTTTTTGTTGTTAGAATGAGTAGCTAATAGCCCGATAGTTGAGTTTTGTGATAGTCTATGAAATCGAATCCTTAGCTCGTTGATTGAAGTGTTTTGATGTTATGATTGTTAGATTCTCGGTGTTGTTATCGTTCTAGAACTTATTCGTAAATGACTTTTATTGAACTCGCGACTCGATAATCGTATTTCACGCGTCTTCTTTACATATGTATTTTGCGAGAGGATACGGGAAAAGGGGTTCTAGGATCACTGTGTAAAACCGACTGAGTTTTTCAGACTCGGTTTCGTTGTGAGGTTTGTATCGACTTGTCGAGCGTCTCATAGAGCGTAGACCGTGTTGAGTTAGTTAAATCCGGTCAGCGGACTGTTGAATTCGACATAGGAAACTAGGTTGTTGAAATTGGCGCTTAGTTTTGGAAATAGGAGACGACATCCTTTAACAATGTCAAGAACATTAGAGTATATCGAAATCACTTCTGGTTACGAGTTAGGGTTAGATAGTAGTAGATTGGATCATAGCTCGGCTATCTCTTTTATATAGTTTTAAACTCTTTTATTTTGTGTATATTTAGTTTGTAGAACCGGTGATCTGACAAATCACCACGTTCAATAGTTGTGTTGGCCTGAACTAGGGACGAGACCGACTTTGGTACTCGACCAGATTCCCTGTGGGGGACGACGTTGACTCACCAATTCTAGGCTACTCTGATTGACCCGGTACACCGCGGTGAGATTGGACACTTAGAAAAGGCCGATCAAGATTTCTGGCGCCGTTGCCGGGGAATCGGGTTGATATCTTTTAAGTTAGTTAAGTTCTTAGGATTAGGTCGTTTTTCTTATTTGTTTTCTTATGTATAGTTTGTTTTTATTTGTTGTTGTTGAAGTGTCACACCATTTACTTCGGTAGTGGTAGTGACTAGATACCGTGATTGTGTTCGTGTTGTTTCCTTGATTGGCATATAATGAAACCTTACTACAATTATGGCTCATATCCTTACCCATTCGGATATTACAACTACGGTGCTATGGGTTACCAAACACAACCATTTTATCAGTTCAACCCATACACCGCATCTTATGGAAATGAGTGGGATAATACCCCAAGTTACTATGATCAACAACTCGATACTTCTCCACCTCCGGAATCAGAGACCTCAACGGAGCAACGGATGGCACTTGAGCAAACTGTTGAAGAGTTGAGTAAAGTGGTCCAAGAGCACCATCAAAGAGTTTCGAGATGGCCAGACTGCAATGCAAACAGCCATACGAAAATTGGAGCTTAAAGTGCAACAAGTGTTTGAGGAGTTTGAGAGGAGAGAACGTGAGTCTTTGCTTGAAGTCACCCCTGAGGAATGCTACGAAGAGGGTATGAATCCTGATATTATTGAATCATCTATTCCCTTCTCTTCTAGCACTACTGTTATACCTACGGGGGTGCACCCTATTGAGTTTGTTGTTGAAGTTGAGCCTAAATGTTCATACTTGGTGCTTGAGTCGTTATTAGTTGGGATATGTTTTAGTTCGGGGAAAGTGAGTTCGTTGTTCTGTGCAACGAATTCATCGAACCATTCATGGTGGTGGGGATTGAGCCCCATATTTCTTTTGTTTCATTTTCAAGGGGTGCTCAATTCCTATGATTTTGGTAGGGAGAAGCAACGGTTTGCTCTCCTTTGGTATAGCTATCCTTGACATAGTTGGGGGTAGAAAGTCGAGCTGAGGACTTCAAACTCAGAATGTGTTTTTATTGCTTTTTCTTTCCCCTTGTGTCACCGTGTTTCTTTAGTGTGTATTCGGGTAAATTTTGTTGTGATATAACCCGAAAGTAGTGTGTATTATTGGGGGTTAGTGTGGTGTTTTTAATTTTTGATGAATCATGGTGATCCGTCTATTTTTCATTTTTGATATCTCCATACCTGTGTGTCTCGTATAGTTGTTGTTTCTGTTGATATTAGCACAGGTACCCTGGGAGGACTTTCTACGGATGCCACGTGATCGTACTCGCACCATTTTCCGGTTGTAAGCTAACTTTTCTACCCTTATCCTTCGTGTTTCGTTTTAAAGTAGGGGGTGGTTAGTTTAGCTTAAATGTCCCGTATTCATGTCGAACGAGTTATACTTAGCGATTGTTATCCCTTTAGTTTAAATGAGTCAGATTCTGAGAATTTTGATGGCTTTGACATTGATTTTGATACATTGAGCCTATAGTATTGCTTTGATTAAACATCTAGTTATTGTATAGATGCATTTCATTTGAGTTGGGATCTTGTATTGAGAATGGAATAGTTCTATCACGTTAGCTTCGACTTCATGAATCACCTTGACTAGTGAACGATTATGGTAGTTATTAATGACCGGTTACCTAGAACTTATATTAATAACTTCGAGGCTAAATAGAAAGGTCGGTCTTGGTTAGATACGGGATGACGGTTATGGCATTTCTTTGACCCGATCGAGCCAAATTCCATCCCTTATATGTATATCCTCGCCTCCCCTAAGCCTTTGTAGGGTGGTTGGACCGCCACCCGAACTAACCTTTGTGCTACTAACTCATAATTACCAATGCCCTTAGCTTTTATTACGGTCTACATTTCCTTGACCACCTTGCAAGATTGAGCTTATTGTTTTCAAATTTTCTCGATATGGTGTGGGGTGATTATGAAACGTATCTCTCGAGTGGTGTTGGTAAAAATGAGTATATCCCGGAGGAGGTGGAATATTATGGCTTTTCGGCCTTTGATCGTTTTGTGGTTTTGAAAGAAAAAAAAAGAAAAAAAAAAGCGAAAAAAAAAAAAGTTGTATATATTTATATAAGAGTTCTTGGAATGCCAATTTTGGGGGTTTGATTTTTGTTGTGTTGATGTTGGTGAAGGGGTACTTCTTCTAATCTAGTACGGAGAAGGAGATGTTGTTGTGTTCAAGTGGTTTGTTCTGGTTGACAAGCTTAGGTATGAACTAGACTTGAATACGACGTATGTCTCCAAATTTTGTGGAATGATGTGGAGAGGTGGAAGGTTGGATGAATTATAGGTTGAAATTCGTTTGATGGTTTGTACTATTCGAACGAGCATCCTTATGAGGAGTTGAGTCTTCCGTTGCTACGAAGGGAAGAGCTTCGGTTTTAGTGTTTGATGTTTGATTAAGCTCACTTGCACTTTCTACTTTCTATTTTATCGTAAATATCCTTTCGTTAACCCCGACCCTAGCCTAACGATATAACCCTTCAAGTCCTGCCTGACCCTACTAGACTTCGATTGACCTCAATTAGTGGAGATGTTTACGACGTATAAGCCTATGGTGTAACCTCGGTAAATTATACGTCTATAATCTCAACCGGTCATTGGTGATAAATGTTGAAGAAGCTTTGCACACACACACACACATTCTTTTCTCAATACAAGGTAGAACTTAAATCTTATGCATTTATATCAATTACTTGTGTTTTACCATTTCAATTCTTATAGACTAGATGTATGATTGCAATGTTGACTCCATCTTTATTTTTGAATCGCTTCATTTTTGCTCGAGGCGAGCAAAAGCTAAGTAGGGGTAGTTGATGAGAGTCAAATTGGCTATCATTTTCTATGTAATTATACCCCGTTTATACCTCGTTTTATATGTTTTCTGAGACATTTGGTTGTATTTTGATGTATTTACACCTTGGTTATCATTTCGGGACCTAGGACGTAAAGTCCGGGATTCTCGGTATTTTTCGGTGTAATTTACTATACTCTCGGTCACCCTAGTGTCCTGTAGGGGTTATGTGTGGTATTTGTTGTGATTTTGTACAGGAATTAGGTGTTAGAGAAGGCCGGAAGGCGAGATACGAGGATTGGAACGTGTGCCCGAAGCTTAAACGTTCATACGGATCAAAACGCGGTGGTACTACAACTATACCTTCCATTTATCTGTATTTTGATCCACCTTATAAGAATTTTCTGGGCTGGACATCTTCATAAAAGTTGTAGACAATTGAATGAGCTTTCCAACGCATATTGAATCACTCAAATCGGAGGTCTACAGACAAAGTTATGGCTGATTTACTAGAGGTGTATCAGCCAGCGCGCGCTTTGAAAATGCTAGGCACACGCCTACGGGGAAAAAAAATACTCTGCCAAAGTTTCAGTCTGTGTTTTCAGCATCCTAGGCGTGCGCCTACACTTTCCTAGGCGCACGCCTAGCGTCCAGAACATATAAAACACTATAAATACCCCCATTTTGGATCTAGATCAAGACTTTCTCTTCCCCAACTCGTTTTTCTTCAGTTTTTCTGCGTTTTTCTTAGCATTAGATCAATTTTGTACATAGTTTAGCTTAGATTAGTTGTAGATTGTTGTAATCCGGAGGATCTCGAAGATAGCTTGACGCGTTATTGACGGGTTTTCGTTCGGTGGATTGATTTTCTACGACATAATATATTTGATAATTCGTTTTCCTTTCTTGTTCTTGCTTTCAATCTTTGTTTTTGTTATATTTATTGTTGATTTCTTGTTGTTTTTGTTGTTAGAATGAGTAGCTAATAGCCCGATAGTTGAGTTATGTGATAGTCTATGAAATCGAATCCTTAGCTTGTATAGGTTTATGAACACAACCATATTATCAGTTCAACCCATACACATCATCCTACAACAACGAGTGGGAGAGTCCTCCAAGTTCTCAGTTTGAGCACTACAATGTCTATCCGCAATACTATCAGCCGCCACAGGTTACTCCACTACCGAAGATCACAACTGAGGTTTTGTTGGAGCAACTTAGTCAAGACCTTAAAGAGTTTAACCAAGGGTTTAGACGGGATCTAAAGGAACTGAAGGATTCCCATTACCGCTTGGAAACTGATGTGGTTAATCTGGCAAGCCGGGTAGGGCAGTTGGTTGAGAAGAGGAGGCTTGAGGGGAGCATTAAAGAAGAAGAAGGTTTTCAATCTCCACCGTCGCTCCCTGAGGTAATCACTCCTGAGGAATGCCGGGAAGAAGGTATGAATACCGTCCCCATTGAATTATCTATTCCTTCTTCAGTGAGCCCTATTGAGACATTGGTGAGGTGAGTCTTTTTAAGTCTTTTGATGCTTTTGTTGAGCCAACTTGTTACTATATGGTGCGTGATTCACTCTTAATTGGCATATGCTCTGTTTCGGGGAAAGTGATTTCTTTGTGTTGTACGATGAACCCCTTGAACCAATCTTGGTGGTGGGAATTGAGCCCCCGGTTTTTCTTTTTCCATTTTGAGGGGGTGCTCAATTCCTACGATTTGTGTAGGGAGACGCAACGGTTTGCTCTCCTTTGGTATAACTATCCTTAGCATTATTGGGGGTAGAAAGTCGAGCTAAGGACTTTAAACTTAGAATGTTTTAGGTAATTTGTTTTTTTTTTCTTTACACTCGTGCTTCTTTGTTTACTTTTACTTTCTTAATAAGTCGAGCCAACAACAATAAACAAAAGCGCTTATGGGAGGAAACCCACTTTTTTCCTTAGGTTTTTAGGCTTTTTTCAAGATGTGTGATGATAATTTGACCACGCATATCGAATTCCTTTTCATGCTTTTTGATAATCCATATTTTCTTTGTCCTATACATCTTTCGTCGTAGTGGATTATGTAGTTCTATGTTGTGATTGCACAGGTACCCTAGGAGATATATTAGCGGTTATAATTTTGCATGGTTGTGCCCTATTTTCTGTTCACCTAAGTCTTTCTTTACTTTATCACTCACACACTGAGGCGGGTGTTCCGTTTTAAGTGGGGGGGTGGTAGACTTAGCTTCACTTTACTACCATGTGCTTTATTTTTATGCATCGTATAAGTCATATGCTTGGTGTTTGGTCCTTATTGTGTGAAATTGAGCCATTTTTAAAAAATTTCATGGTTTTGAGGTTGCAAATCCTATGTGAATTCATGGTATTCATTGGTTAATTATTAATCAATGGTTGAAAGCATGCGAGTCAAACCTCTATCATGTTGTGGAAATGGAATTTTTATGCACATACTAGCTTTGCTTTCATGAGTTGTGGTTGTTTAGTGAATGATTATATTTGACATAGACATTAATCTGTTACCTAGAACTTATACCATTAATTCAAAGAAAAAAAATATAAAGGTCAATATTGGTAGATTAAGGGATGACGGTCCTGGCATTTCTTTGACCCGACTAGAGCCAAATAGCCAACCCTATGCATAATTTCCATAGAAACCCCTCTAAGCCTTTGTAGGGTGGTTAGACCCCCACCCGAACTTTAGCCATTCGTAGATTAGCCTATAATTACCGACCCATAGCCTTTATTTGAGGTCTACGTTTCATTGGCACCCTACGAGTGAGTTTTAATCTTATTTTGGGCACACTTGCTAGCACAAGTGTGGGGTGGCGAAGATGTGTATTAAATTGTGGTGTTGGTGGATCTTTTGTACTACGAATGAGAAGGGGTAGCAAAAAGTGTTGGTGTTGGTTTATAAAAAAAAAAAAAAAAAAAAAAGCAAAAAAAGAAAAGAAAAAAAAGAATAACGTGTTGAATAAAGTTGCGTCAAAGTTTGCCGGAAAAAAGGGCTATGTATTAATTCTTCTAAAGTGGCGTTGGTGGAACGTGTTTATATTGAAGTACGTTTGGATTTGAGAGTAATGAAGGAGAATGCTTGCTTACATCAAGCTAAGAAGGAGGTGACTTATGAGGTAAATTCAAGGTATTTTGATTAAGCTCACTCGTTTTTCTCTTTTGATATTTCTTTTATCCTTTCGTTTAGCCCCGTCCCTAGCATAACGTTACAACCGTGCAAGTCCTGCCTGACCTTAGTTAGCCTTGATTTGACCTCGATTAGTGGAGATTATTATGAAGTATAAGCCTATGGTGTAACGACATTAGTTATGCGTCTATAATCTGAGCCGGTCGGCTATAATAAATAATTGAGAAGGTACACACACACACACACACTCTCTGTTTCCATGGTAAGATACGTTTTGACCCGTGTTTGTTCTCTTGTTGACTAGTTTTTAATCATTGGATATTTTGATTTCTCATATGATCGCAGCGTTGACCTCATGATTTATTTTTGAATCGCTTGATTTGCTCGAGAGCGAGCAAACGCTAAGTGGGGGATAGTTGATGAGAGTTAACTTTCATGATTTTTGTGTGTTTTATTGGCTTTTGTAATGCTTGGGTTTGTCGTTTATTTTGTGTTAGCGTGATAGAGGACGTGACGTGGAGCGCAACGCAACGAAAATCGGTCAAAACGGAGTTCAGAAATAAAAGTGGCGCGAGAATAAACTTCGAGTTTTACTTATTAGTCAATAAAACCAAAATAAAAAAAATAAAAATAAATAAATCTCAAGCTCAAGCTTTATATATTCAAGCTTGCACCTCCGATTTTAATCATATTTCTTATCCTTCGTATATATAGGCGTGAGCTGGGACCATATGGAGCCCACGCCTCAACCAATGGCAAATTAGTACAAAATCAAAGGCTGCTACTCATAACATAATTGCCCAGCCTTTTTGATACGGGAATTTCCGGTGAAATTTGCAGAACCTTTATTTCGGCTGTAGGGTTATAAAAAGCTACATAGGTCAAATTTTAACACACCGATTTTATACCATAATTTTATTTTTTTTGCAGCAACAATTTTTCTTTCCTTTAGAAATAGATTAAGATTATTTTTTTTTCTGCTATTTATTCAAGAACATCAACAGTTTATTTATTTTATTTTGCGATTTCAACACAACAAAGTGACAATTCGGGTAGTGGATTTCTTCAATCTCTTTGTGGTAATTTTATTTAGCTTTTTATCATGTAGTTTACCAATTTATTTATGGTTTCTTGCGTTCTTGATTTTATTATGAGTAGCTAATTTTTTGGTAGTTAAATTATGTGATGGACTACGAAATTGATGCCTAAACGATGATCTGGGGATGAATAGAGCTTAAAAATTAAATCTTTTGAATTGTTGTGTCCTAAAATTTGATCTTAATGCTTGAATTAAACTGATCACTTGATTCATGATTCCACACATGAACTTTATAAATGTATTTTGCGATGGAGTGTGCGAACTAGGATTTTAGGATTGCCATGCACGAACTTGTCGAGTTTTTCGCAGCTTATTCCTTGGTAAGGTATTTCTAGCTAAGCCGTGAACTCGTGGGATGCGGAGCGTCTCATAGTTCTTAATCATAGAGGGGACTGTTGAACCGAATATAGGGTAACTAGGTTGTGGTATTAGCACCTAGGGACCAGTTTAGGAGATTGCACCCACAATATATTCATTAGAAACTATTGGTTGGCTGGTAGGTTAAGGCTCGTCCCTAGTGATTCGGTAAGGGTACTGAGAGTAGTGTTCCTGACAATAGTTTAGCTATTCAGTTTATTATATCTTTTAAAGTCGTAGTTTTTATTTTCTTAGTTATAGTTAATTACTTAATTCCTCAAATATCTGTGAGCCTAAACTAGATACAAAAGTGATTGTAATACTTGATTGATTCCTCGTGGGATACGACCTTGCTCGCCGTTGTAGTACAACCGACCCGGTACTCTGCCGGTTAAAGTTGGTTTGCTGTCATTTGGCCAACAAATTTTTTGGCGCCGTTGCCGGGGAATTAGTCAATATCAGTAAATCACTTGATTTTTTTAGGATTAGGTAGTTGTTTTTTTTAAAGTTTTGTTGAAGAGGCACACCACCTACTTCAGTAGTGGTAGTGACTTGATACCTTGATTGTGTTCTTGTTTTTTCCCCTGAATTGCAGAGTTTGGATCCTTATGGCCAAGGAGGCTACTTCCCCCACTCGTTTGGAGGTTTTAATTTCGGTGGTGTAGGTTTAGGAACACAACCATATTATCAGTTCAACCCATACACATCATCCTACAACAACGAGTGGGAGTGTCCTCCAAGTTCTCAGTTTGTGCACCACAACGTCTATCCGCAATACTTTCAGCCGCCACAGGTTACTCCACTACCGAAGAGCACAACTAAGGTTTTGTTGGAGCAACTTACTCAAGACCTTAAAGAGTTTAACCAAGGGTTTAGACGGGATCTAAAGGAACTGAAGGATTCCCATTACCGCTTGGAAACTGAGGTGGTTAATCTGGAAAGCTAGGTAGGCGGCAGTAGGTTGAGAAGATGAGGCTTGAGGGGAGCATTAAAGAAGAAGAAGGTTTTCAATCTCCACCATCGCTCTCTGAGGTAATCACTCCTGAGGAATACTGTGACGAAAGTATGAATACCATCCCCATTGAATTATCAATTCCATCTTCAGTGAGACCTAATGAGACATTGGTGAAGGTGGGTCTTTTTATGTCTTTTGATGCTTTTGTTGAGCCAACTTGTTACTATATGGTGCGTGATTCACTCTTAATTGGCATATGCTCTATTTCGGGGAAAGTGATTTCTTTGTGTTGTACGATGAACCCCTTGAACCAATCTTGGTGGTGGGAATTGAACCCCCGGTTTTTCTTTTTCCATTTGGAGGGGTGCTCAATTCCTACGATTTGTGTAGGGAGACGCAACGGTTTTCTCTCATTTGGTATAACTATCCTTAGCATTATTGGGGGTAGAAAGTCGAGCTAAGGATGTTAAACTTAGAATGCTTTAGGTAATTTGTTTTTTTTCTTTACACTCGTGCTTCTTTGTTTTCTTTTACTTTCTTAATAAGTCGAGCCAACAACAATAAACAAAAGCGCTTATGGGAGGCAACCCACTTTTTCCTTAGGTTTTTAGGCCTTTTTTCAAGATGTGTGATGAAAATTTGACCACGCATATCGAATTCCATTTCATGCTTTGTGATAATCCATATTTTATTTATCCTATACATCTCCATACTTGTGCTTACCTACGCTTAAGGTTCCGGCCTTTCGTCGTAGTGGATTATGTAGTTCTATGTTGTGATTGCACAGGTACCCTGGGAGATGGTCATTACTACTCCGACTCTAACATTTAAATGCTCCATAATTATCTCCTAAAATCCAAGAGATCAAATCATCTTTATCTTTTCCTTAGGACCAAGGCAATCTGAGTCCATCTCATACACGCCACACGCTAACCCTAGGGCACAAGCCCCTGTATATAAGCAATCCCTAAGGAACTACGAAGACTTGATTCCAATACCCGCATTAGATACGTAGGTAGCTTGAGATACAGTTTCTCAAGTGCAGTCTAAACCACCACCAAAGCACCCCCCTCTTTTCATCGTTTTTATTGTTCTTAAAGCTTTTGCAGGTTGTCATTAGGTGAACAGCCCCGGATTTATCATCGACGATTTCCAGCATTGTCATACCCTTACTAAAATAAACACAAGATACATCAAAAATACATTATATATACCATAATAGTTTGAATTGATCTAACGGGTAATTAATTAGCTTCAACAATGGGTTGGGTTGATCCTTGAGATACGAGTAAGAGTGACCACAATGGTACTCCCCATTACACCCCCAATTTATCTTATTTACCGTTCTAAATTCATTTTTTCAACACCCTATAAAACAGCCAACTCCAATAACACTCTCTATTACAATTCCTCAAAATTACTATTCTTTCACATCTCAACTAACTAATTTAACTACCAGCACATTTTCCTTTTTTTTAATACAAAAATCGGAATGAATTATTGTATACTTGCGAATTGAGATTTTAATGTCGTATCCTTGTCAAAAAAAAAATCGTATATGTTTAACCAACCAAATAAGGGATTATTAAATGTCCTCTAATAAATGTCGTATCGTTTTTATTAGAGGAGATTATTACCGGAGTTATCAAGATTGAGTTTAGTGTAGTTGGAGAAGATAATGATAAATAGGTGGAGAAAGAAATGTAGATTGTGTGGTTAAAAATAGTTACTATTCACCCCAACACTCTCCCTATAATAAGGGAGTGTCTTAACTAAAATAAGGGATAGGGTGTTTTATAGGGAACCTATTGTAAATAAAAAGTGAAACAAAACTCCCTATAATTTGGTTAGAGGGTCTACTGGGAGCATTGTTGTGGATGGTCTAACATGCAACAACGAACCTACCTTAGAAACACAAACATATTTTCTAGAAGCTCTTCAACGCTCAAATCAGTTTCTGGGATGAAGTTTATGTGACCAAGAGATCCTTTTAAGATATGGGGATTTTGTATGAACTTCAGAAAGCCAAAAAGACTAATATATATTGTTAACAAATGATTGTTCTTACATTCGGATTTCGTATGCTTGATGCTTTATGTAGCTTTTAGTCTCTGAAACAATGTTATTCATTGTTATATGCTTGGATTCCCAATAATTTTTCTAGCGTCTTACTAGAGAAACATTTATGATACACTATATTATTGTTGTTAATAAAAAGGAAAATAAATACAAAGTATATATATATTTTTCACATAAACTTTTAACAAATTTAGGTGTTTATACCTACATACATAGGGGCGGCAGAATATAGGGTGGCTATGGGGCAACTGACCGACTTAAAAAAAGAAATTACAGTGAATAACTTTTTCTAACACAAATATATAGATGAAATTGACTCATTAATTTTTATGTTTTACCTACTAGTTGAATTTATTGACTTGTAATGACTTAATAAAAACATAATATACAAGCCAAATTATAAAAGGCAAAACTGATGAATTTCTTAATTTTGGATATGGGATGCTATCAGAATAGGTACCATGTGGTCTATTTGGCTAGTCCAAAATAATTTCGTGTTTAAATCGACATCTTCTTTTGTCGAAAATACATGTATTCATATTCAAGTTTGCGACTACATTTGGTTATATGGAAGGAAGAGCTACTTCAACTTCGATAGGTAATTGGTTGGCAAAATGTCCTAATTTTCCTACTTTTTGTTAGCTAGACTCACATATGGTATGTGGTAACTTTGTGTTTTGTAAGTTTGGTTTTTCCTTTGATATTTTTATACTCTTTTGACCACTTAGTGCTAGGCTTATTTACTATCTTATATCTAACATTTTGCTAAAATTTTAATAAATTGCCATTCTAAAAATAAATAAATTCTTGAATTATATAAAATTGTGACTAAGAAGCAAAAGCTCGAAATTAAAAACACACATGGTATATTATATATTACTTTGACAAAACAAAACAAGGAAATACATCAGATCAAATTGTAAAAGTATACGACACAAGACGAAAGAAAACACAAAATACATCTTACAAGCTTGGGGGGAAAAAAAAACAAGCAAATACTCCAAAACTTTGAAATATTTGAGTTTAATTAGATATTAGAAAATGAAAACAAATTCATTCTTCCCCTTGAAAAGGCTTTCAACAAGGAAGTTGATTTTGACATTAAAAGAGAAGCATTGATTTTCATAAAGAGAGGGAGAGATTGTAGAGGAAGAGGAAGAGGAGCTAATCAAATCGACTCTAGAATTTCCTTTTTTTTTAGTTTCAGTAATCGGTTTGATGAACTCCTCGCCCTATACATGCTCTCCTACACTGTAATAATTATGTCACGACAATCAATAAAACACACTTTGCTATCGATCATTGATTTTGATACGAGTTTATCATAAATAATAATATAAAAGTATGTTGTAATCGATTCAATTCTCGTGACATAATTATTATGGCTATTTCACTACTCTTCATTATTCTCTTCATCAGCCCCATACATTGCTGACCTGCATTTGTGGTCCGTGCTACAATAGCATTGGGTGTCATCAACCGCTACACACTTATCATCAGACGGTTCACAATAGGGTAGTTGAGGTACGCACACGTCAGTTTCAAGGAGGACTCGAGTAGAATCCACAACGACAGTAATTGGCGCGTTCATGGCATCAAATACTACAAAAATGAAAGCAAAAAACTTCAACCTTAATCAAGCTATAAATACACTTTTGGTCTATTTTATTTAACGAGAGTTGCACATTTCATCTTGACATCTTTATGCATACTGATATGTCAAACTATCAATATCGATTGTACAAAATACTTCAACCAACAAAAACTTAAAAAGAAAAAATAATTGCATTGATTAAAGGCAATGTGACAAGATGAAACGTTTGATAGAAATACAAGTATTGTGAAAAATCATTGACGCAAAAACCATTGATTATAGACGATGATGAATAGTGTATAAATATGTTGTCGTAATTTTGTTGTGACCTAGAGACACTCCCTTCTACTCGAACCATTCATACGTGCTTTGAATGGTAAGTTAAATCCGAGAATGCTACGTCTACTTCTTTTAGTATACAAATAAAATACGTAAAATGATCTGAATAACATATAATAAATATTAAAAAAACTAGAGACCAACATACCATATATATCGTTGAATATGTATGTATTACGTAAACGAAATGATATAAACCGAAGATTTTAGAAGTTAAATGCTTACCTGAGACAATCAACAAAATGAGGAGGATTTTGTGGCCAAGCTTTTCTCCCATTCCTCCTTTCTTGCTTGATGACTTTGATATTAGAAATATTTTTTTAGGTGTAACTTTGCTTTATGTTTTAGAAGGATTTATAGAATTGGGTTGGTTATTACACATGGTTCAACCACAAATAATGTTAAACTTGAGTTGTGTATCAAACTTAACTTATAGCATATGTGTGATTCTTTAGACGGTAATTTCGAATTCTTTTCTCCCAAAATTTGGTGATTCGAATTATTTTCCTTCTAAAAGAGTTTCTACATTATATAATTCATAATATTAAATTATTATGAAGTTTGATATTTTCAGCATTCGTTATAATAAGAGTCTATTAAGAATGTAAAAAAAAAAAACGTTTCTACATTATATATTTCATAATAGTAAATTATTATGAAGTTTGATACTTTCAGGGTTCGGTATAATAATAATCTAATAAGAATGTTAAAAAATGTTTCTACATTATATAATTCATAGTAGTATATTATCAAAAAAAAATTTCACAGTAGTAAATTATGATAGAGATATAAAATAATGGTGTTGTTATTCACACTTTGCAAGGAATGATTTAAATGTGTTTATATAGGTACAATGGAAGGTTCTAGTCCTCCTTAATCAATGCTATGACTAGACTATGAGTAGATTATGACTAGACTATGACTAGGTAATAATTACAATAATAAATGATAAATATACAATAATAAATGTAGTTATTGCTAATACCACCCCTCAAGTTGGACGAGGGACGATACCTAACTCTCTACGTTGATGATGAAACGCCAACCGAGGAAGCGATTTAGTAAGACAATCAACAAGTTGATCTTGGGCATTAACATGAGCAACACGCAAGGACCCACGTTGCACTTGGTCACGAATAAAATGATAGTCAATGGCAACGTGCTTCATTCGGGAGTGAAAAACAGGATTATGACAAATTTGTGTGGTGCCCAAATTGTCGCAATAAATAACTGGAGCTTGACTCGGAGGAAAACCAAGATCGCGAAGAAGAAATGTAACCCAATTAAGCTCCGCGATGGTGGAGGCCAGTGAACGATATTCGACCGGTGGAAGAACGAGCAATGGTCGATTGTTTCTTGGAACTCCATGATATGGCATTCCGGCCAAGATAAACAATATAAACACCGGTAGAAGCATAGTCGTCCTTATTACCTCCCCAATCGGCATAGAAAATGCATGAAGAACCAGTGGAGAATCACGATAAATCTGATGCCCAAGGTCCACTGTCCCAGCAAGATACCGTAACATGCGCTTAGCATGACCCCAATGCACATCCGTGGGAGCATGCATAAACTGAGAGAGTTTATTGACAGCATAGGCAAGATCCGGTCTAGTAAACAACAAATTTTGTACGCTGCCAATAAGCATACGATATTCCGAGGCATCATCAAGCAGTGTTCCAGACTTAGCAGTGAGTCCAGAAATATTAGCAGGCAGTGGAGTAGTAACAGAGTTTTCCTGATCCATATGAAGACGAGTGACGAGGGTGGGCCAAATTGAAACCGTTCTTTAACCTTCGGTATATCCCTAGTATAAGCTCTAGGCCTCTTATTCAGTTCTTGGTTTGTGAAGATGCGTTGTTAGGTGCTCCATTTTATTTTCCCATTGAGACCGAACCTAAACCTGTGCAAGGCTAAATACTCCTGGGTGACCGATAGCGAAGTAGTACCGTGAAGGAAGGGTGAAAAGAACCCCCATCGGGGAGTGAAATAGAACATGAAACCGTAAGCTCCCAAGCAGTGGGAGGGGCCCAGGCCTCTGACCGCGTGCCTGTTGAAGAATGAGCCGGCGACTCATAGGCAATATTAGTATACTGAGTTAGAATTAGCAATAACTCAGTGGCATACCGCTTTTGAGATAAAATACAACCGCGGGCGTTGTAAATGATCTCAATGCCAAGAAAATACGAAAGGGACCCCAAGTCTTTGAGAGAGAATCTGCGCCCCAAAAGGGAGATAAAAGTCTCAAGAGCCTTGGAGTCATTCCCTGTAATAATCAGATCATCCACATATACCAAGATAAAAATAATTGTGCCACCATAATTATAAATAAATAAGGAGGAATCAGCATCCGCATTCCTAAAATTGCTGGTGAGGAGAAAACCCTTGAGCTCATCATACCAAGCCCGAGGTGCCTGTTTTAAACCATAAATTGCCTTACGCAATTTGCACACGTGAGTAGGATGATCAGAACTTACAAAACCAGCAGGTTGTGCCAAATAAACATTTTCTGACAAGTGACCCTGTAGAAACGCATTATTAATATCAAGCTGACACAGAGACCACCCCTGCGATAGAGCTAGAGTCGAATGTTTGCACTTGTGGTGGGTTTAACCACCGGATGAAACTCTCATAATAATCCACACCAGGCCAGAGCAAACCCCTTAGCCACAAGCGAGCCTTGTAGCGATCAACAGAACCATCCGGATGATGCTTAATATGACAAATACACTTAGAGCCAATGACATTATAGTGAGGATGAGAGGAACAAGTTCCCGTGTCTCATTCTGAGGAGAGCGTCATATTCCTCATGCATAGCAGTTCTCCACTTAGGATTTTTGAGGGCTTGAGCGACTGTGGTAGGTTCAGTCTCAGAGGAAGAAGTAAGATGGGTGTTGAGATTGAGTTTTTGTATAGGTTTGTGGATGTTGTTTTGAGATCTAGTGCGCATAGGATGTGTGGGTGGAGGAGGCGGGGAGGTGGATGTGGAGAGGGTGGATGAGAAGATGGTGGGGAAGGAGGGGGTGAGGGAGGTGCTGGGGCAACATGAAACTGAACATGAGGTGGAGTAGGAAGCCAGTCAGAGATAGGCACTGAAGGGGATGGAGAAGGGGTGGCCGGATTGGCAAAGGGAAAAACGGACTCCACAAATTTCACGTGGCGAGAAACATAAAGGCGAGACTCAGTAAGGTCATAACAGTAATAGGCATGTTGTTGTTGGGCATAGCCCAAGAAAACACAAGGTTTTGAGCGAGGTTGAAGTTTGTGAGAGGTATAGGGGAGCCAGGGGATAACAGACAACCAAAACCCGAAGCTTAGAGTAGTTGGGAGAGGTATGAAAGATGGACTAATACGGGAACACATTTGCGAGTAGGAGTAGGCATGCGATTAATCGATATCAAAGAGTGGAAAAAGCGAAAGGCCGGTAAGAGTCGGGTATAGATGCATGAGTGAGCAGGGACATGCCAATTTCGACAGTATGCATGTGTCGGCGTTCGGACATGCCATTATGTTCTGGGGTATGAGGATGAGTAGTGAAAAAAGAGATGCCATTGGTTGAAAAGTAATCACGAAGGGAGATAAATTCACCTTCATTATCAGAATACAACACTTTAATGGTTTGTTCAAAAAAAATTTCAACAATGGAGCGGAAGCGAATAAAGGTGGAATGAACATCAGATTTGCGGGACAAAGGATAGAACCAGAGATAGCGTGTGAAATGGTCAACAAAAATCACATTATATTTGAATCCGTCCACAGAAATAACGTGAGAAGTCCAGAGATCACTAAAAACAATCTCAAGGGGTCGGGCGGAACATAAATTAGTATTTCCAAAGGGAAGTTTATGGCTTTTTCTTTCTAAGCACACAAAACAATGTGTAAAGAGAGAGACCGTAGTATGTAAATCATGATGCTTAAGAATAGAAGACAAAATTGGAGGGCCGGATGGCTGAAACGATGATGTCACTCTAGGGGCGTGGCTTTAGTGGATGCAAAGGCAACAAGAGGTGGGTTAGGCCATTCATAAAGACCGTTCTTAACCGGACCACGAAGTAGGATGTTATGATTCCGTAGGTCTTTTACAATAAATTCAGAGGGTAAGAATTCAATAGAAAGATTGTTGGCTTGACATAACTGATAAATAGAAAGTAAGTTACGAGACATGTCGGGAACACATAAGACATTACGTAATTGAATGTATGTATCATGGGAGAGGGGTAGTGAAGTACTTCCAGTGTGAGAAATAGAAAGACCCTTACCATCACCAACTAGAATGTCATCGGTTCCAGTGTACTGAGAGTGTGACGAGAGATTCGAAGATCTGAAGTAACATGATGCGTAGTACCACTGTCAAGGAGCCAGTTAGGAGTGGATGAGTCGAGTCGAGCCGAGTTACCATGTGATGAAGCTAAATGAGCCTGTGGCCTATCCAAACGAGTCGAGCTTTGCCCAACCAAGGTAACCTGAAATAAAGGACAAAAACGAGCCAAGTGTCCCTATGTAGAACATAATTGACATTTACCAGAAGGATGACATCGAGTACTAGAGTTATTTCTTGAATCTGATTGGTGTTGCGAATGCCATGGCTGTTGCTGTTGTTGGCGTGATGAGTGGTGGTGCGGCAGCTGGGTAGGCACGGTGGTTGAACCAACACTGGAAGAGGGTGGGTGAGGCTGATTTTTTGCTCCCCATGGTTGTTGATGCGGCGACTGTGAGTAGGAGAAGAAAGGGGGCTATTCGGATGCACGGTTCACGGAGAAGAAACAACCCGCCGGAAATCATGACGGGTTGTGGCTGAGTTGTTGCGGATTGGCGGATTAGCTGAGATGAAGCTATTGCTGTTTCTAGCGACCATTGTTTTCCGCAACGAGAGATCAAGATTGATGAAGAAGAGGAGATAGTGGCGGCGCCGGGCTATGGGCGGCTACCGGAAAAAAAAAATTATTTTAGTGTTTTAGGATCGAGTTCTCTGCTACCATGATAGAGATATAAAATAATGATTTTGTTATTCACACTTTGCAAGGAATGATTTACATGTGTTTATATAGGTACAATGTAAGGTTATAGTCCTCCTTAATCAATGCTATGACTAGACTATGAGTAGATTATGACTAGACTATGACTAGGCAATAATTACAATAATAAATGTATTTATTGCTAATAAATTATTATGATGTTTGATAGTTTCAGCATTCGGTATAATAAGAATCTAATAAGAATGTCATATATGTTGCATTATGTATATGGTTTTTCATAAGCTACGATAATCTAGTGCAATGATTTCAATAGAGGCCCTTGGCGATTAGCCTTGTTTTTAGGGTCCAGACGACTGTGTTTATGACCTAACTTGATAATCAAGAAAGAGTAATGATAGAGACACAACCAATTTTACATAACGGATGACACAATATTTTGGTGAGTCTCGGTTGGTTGTGATATAGACTCATCATAATCAAGGGTAATAGATTAGATTGTGTCGTTCATTGTGTCAAATTGGTTTTACCTCTATCATTGCTCGTGAAGAAACCGTTTATAACCGAACCGTTTGATAAGAACCGAATCGTTTAAAATCAGATTGAGTATATTACTTTTATCTCGTTTTTTTGGATTAAATGACTTAACCAAAACCTTTCAATTCAATTTGATTGCTTTATTGAAAGGGTTTGGTTTCGGATTCGGATTTCGAATAACTGGAATTATCTTTATGGAAATTGATTTGGACAAACACTTTATCTACACAAAAATTCACACAAACTAAATCAAAAGATTGATATTATTTTTATTTTCTTTTTTCATTGAAACTGACGATGCTGGAAATCGTCTGTGTAATTATCTGGGTCGTGTTTTCCCTAGTGACAATCTGTTCAAGATAAAAAACTGGAAAAAAAAGATAAAAATGAGTGGTTTTGTGGTGATTTAGACTGAGTCTGAGATATTATTCCCAATTTGCCAACGTATCCTGTATGAGTCAGGATTCAAGTCTCTTCGTAGTCCTAGGGATCGTTTATATAGAGGGGCTTTTTCCCTAGGCATGCCTGTGCCTTGTCCATTGTGGACTCTATTTCATGTTCCCATTTGTCCGTGTCAATCCATTGTTAGGTGATAATCATGGTAGTTTAAATATAGGATCAGAGTCTTTATGACTAAAATATCTTTCCATGTTTATCTTGTTAATATACGCACGTCTGCTAAATAACGGGGGTAGCTCTGGCCGACCTGCGTCGAGCCCCCGTGGCCATTATGGCCTGAATTGCGCTGACCTAGCTCCGTTGCGCCCTGGCCGACCTGCGGTGGACTGAGAAGCGAGTCAGGACGATCTCCCACCTGGGGTTTAGATCTTCCCTTAGGCTTAAAGTGGGGCTCCTGGCCCTTAAGGTTATAGTTTCATTTATTGTTTGGTCAATGTGGGGATGACATATGGAGAGGTGCAGTCCGACCTCCATCATAAACCCCGAGTTTCACATCCTACCTTGCCAGCTGGCATAGTTCCGTCATGACGTTTTCATAACTGTCCCAGGTTTTGAGGCGTTGTTACCCACTTGTTTGAATTGGGACGGTTCTCAAGACTTGGTGGGGCTTATAACCCCCGCCGTATCAATTGTCCACTCCATTTCAAATGTTACTTGCGTGTTTAAATCAGAAGATTGAGGTCCTCTCGCCGATTGCTCTTCTATTCCAACTTATCTCCGACTCTTCTACAAGTAAGCCCCTTTTCGCATACAATTGCATTCTTGCTCTATTCGAGTCCGTTTCTATCGATTCAATAGATGATCTATTTTAGTCTTTCCCATAAACCTAATAGCCCAGATGGACAATAGGGTAATTATAGGTAGCAACGGTGTTAACTCCATCATTTCCAAAGACAGAATAACCAATCTTCGTAACAAAGACGGGGTGGATAGGACTAGGTACACCCCTCAACTTCCTTATGATCCCCATAACTTCACCCACCAGCCACCGGAGGGGTACTGCACCGTTTATAAGGAGCAACTCGAAGTCGGACTTAGATTTCCTCTTTGCCTGGCTTACTTAGCTGTATTGCGTTACTATGGGTTAAGAACTGCCTAAATAGCCCCCAATGGGGCTAGAACCATCATAGAATTCACCATATGGTGTAGGTTGGTTGGAATCAAATTCTCTGTGAACTTGTAACCCGCATAAAAAGGTGAAAGAGTGCACTGGATTGTATTATTTCCCACGCCAAGCTGGTCCTCAAAGAGGATTCTGATTCTTTTTAAAGGAAAATCTTCTCACAAACGGTGAAAGGAGAGGTTTTTCTTCATCCGACATGATGGATGACCTGAGCTGGGTCACTGGAGGTCTGAAGAGATTCCGAAAGACGTCTGTTCCACTATTTTTGGTGAGGATGTCATAGGAGCCATCCGGGAATTGGGTATTACCCTTGTTGGTCCAGAGAAGGGTAAAACTATAGTCGAGGGGTGAATGACTATAGTGGAGTTTCAAAACTTTTCTTGTAATCTAAAGCTTTTGGGCGTGGATAAGTCCCTTTCTTACTAAGTTATTTCAAGGTAGTTTAAGCAATCAATAATATGTGATATAATGTAAGCAATTAAATGAATACAGATGAAGGTAAATTGCGAAAAAGTAAATTGACACAAGGCTTATAGTGGTTCGAGGGTGGTGTAATCCGCTTAATCCACTCTTCTCCTGTGATGATTGGAGGAATTCACTATTGTTTTCACGAGATACAATAGTACAATTGTCCTTGACTTCACAAGCTTCACAATCTACAAGACTATCACTCCTTGGTCGCAGCGGACTTTAGTGACTCAGTCTCTTTCACTGCTCCTTGTGATCAAATCCTTCAAAGACTATAACAAACACAACTCCCTCTCGATGGCTCGATTCGATTTGCTTGATTTATGTGAATTGAATTCACCAACTTGTTGATCAATCTCAATGCTTGATGTTTGATTTGTAGCCTTAAATTTGAGTTGATCACTGGATATTTCCTTTCAGCACAAATAGAAGATTTTTCACTTTGACAGAGTTTCTGCTCATATTTTTTATCGTTCTCTCTTGTGTATCTTTCCTTTCTGTCAATGTCTTCTATTTATAGCCTTGATTATTCTTGATTCGAATTTCCGTCCGTTGGCTATATTAATGAGGGGAATAATCCTTGATTTTATTCTTGATTCCCCCTTAATAATATTCTTCTTGATTTTAGCGATCGGGTTTTTCTTCAAACGTTTACCAGAAAATCCGTCCTTGATTGATCCTCTATTAATTGTGCAATTAATGCTTGATCTTTTGTATCTTCTTCATATTTCAATAATCTGATCGAGTAAGGTTTACTCAGCCGTTCTCTGAACGGTCAAGTGATCCACCCGACTTTGCCGTTTAGATCTTCCTTTACTGCTTTGTCTTCACTCAGCCGAAAGTCAGTTTACTTTGCCGATTCACTGTTTCCTTTATTCTTTAAGTTTAAAGGAGAATTCTTGTACTTCACTGATCCTTGTTTTGAACGAGATCAGTGTACACCATATTTAAACGTTGAGCTTCATTACTTGAAACATGACTTAGACTTATCCAAGGTCATCACAGACTTCCTTGGTTATAAGTCAGACCATAATGTCTTCATTGCTTCTCTGTTGATACTTGGCTGGCTTTACTCTGCCGAATATCTGTTTTCACTTTGCCGTCCTACCAACTAGTACAATACTTGTCTGACTCAACTTATACAACATGCCAGACTCTAAGTAAAGACTTATACAGAGAATTTCTAACTTATTTCAGGCTTGCTATAATAGCTGGTATGACTATCATCAAAACATAATCAAATGTTCCTCAAAATTTCCCAATTTTTTATGATGCCAAAACCCTCATAAGCCTGAACATAAGTATGGCAAATTTTTTCATAATAATAATAAGCAGAATAAAACTCAACAATTTTATTCATCCATTTAAGGGCAATAAGATATTGCTTGCTGTTTGTTCAAAAACCAAAGGCCAATAGACATAATTCAATAGTAGTTCAATTTGCATAAGGCATAAGGTCTACTTCTTCATTTCATCAAACCTGATGCCTTTGCCCTTATCTGCTGGGCTTTCCTTCTTTCCGCTGGAGCTTTTAGTTGTTGAAATAGTGTCCTAAACCCAATCGGGTTGGACCGGATCCGACCGGGTCGGATGATTTGTATTATTTCTTTATGTTTATACATATATAAAATGGCTTTTATGTTGTCATATATATGTTCTTTTAAAGAACCAATTATGAATTGCTATGTGATAACGTCCTTAGTATTAAACTGTGATAGAGAAACCATGATAGGCGATTATGGTTGATGAGATCTCTAATCACTTTAATAAGTTTGATACTTAAATGTCTCTAGGCTGATGTACTATTAAACAGGGCATTGATAGTATAAACAGACTAGCACGTATTAGATGTCTTCTGTCTTTAGGGCAGGGATAGATCTCGTCTATCGAAGTGTAGAGACACTTGGACTGTACGTGGACGTGTATTAGAGAATGCGTACGTTAGACTGACCCACTTACACGGTTAAGTGTCACACTATGTGGCGGTTGTGTAATTATCCTTTGGACCGGAGTATTCATGGCATCACGGTGTGGATTGTCATGCTTTGACACTATTGAGGTTTCCCCTAGCCACGGGGCGATCATGCGGTAGTGATTGGGTATGATAATGAAGCATGCGGAGTATACATGATTGGTCGTCCGGGAATCGCGTATCCTATGATTGGGATCGAATATCCGAAATGGCCTTCTTATAAGGAATGTCTAGCTCTCATGAATCTTTGCAAAGTGGGAGTAAACGAGTTACTTCGAGAGAGCATGATATCCAGATTATAAGATACGGTCGTTGATGTTTTGACACTCGACTAACGACCGTATGGATATTATTACAAATGATAGGATTGTAATTTACACGATAATCTGTTTCACATGAAAGGTAGTAGTCATTGCATTTGGCTCTTCCGATGATTGGGGGTCACGGTGTGTTGCTAGACGCTATCCCGTGATCGTTAGGCATGAAGGGCATTTTCGTAATTTGCACTTTGTGTCTACGGCCAACATATTCGGAAGCCTACCGGGTCACACGCATAAGAACATCTAGCCGGATTAAAATGTGGTTATAGTTGATAACCAAATAATGAAAGTTTATCTCGAGACTATAAATGTTATAGTGGTAAATTAATATGGTGGTATTTATTTATTATGAATAAATTAAATACAAGATATTAATAATATTATATTAATTAAAGAATATTCCGGATGCCAAAATATTGGCTAAAGGTGGCGCAATTTTGGAGTGTATAAGATACACTTGGATTGTGCAATTTAATTAATGGTATTACCATAATATTAATATAAGATATTAATATTTATATAGATATATATGGACATGCGTGACATGCATTTGCATGTGCACATATGTAGACTACAATTTGTAGTTAATATTATATAATGGATTTATATGTGTAATAATATATATATGATATATATACATATGTGTAAATTGATTTATGGTAATAAAATAAAGATAGTCAATATTAGATATTGACAATATCCTAGATTTATTTAATATGATATATTATAATAAATGAGATAAATCAATCAATTATATTTTCCTTATTTTATTGGGAAAATGTTTTCTTCTCCTCCACTCTAGTCAGGGGCGCCACTTCTACTATAAATAAGAGGTGGGTGTCAAGCTCTTTGTGCATCACAATTCCAAGAACTAATAGTTCTTATGTAAAATAGAGAGCATCCTATAGAGAGTTGGAGAGAGGGGAAAAAGGCCGGTCTAGCAACCGGAGTTTTCCAATAGCAATCCATGATGGGATTCCGGCGGTCTGTTCGTGTGGACTAGCGGTAGAGGCCGAACACTTGGGCGACTCTATGCGAAACTACTCTCCTTAGACGGTCGAGCGTCGATCTTTTAGATCAACCAAGGTAACCACCGTCTACTACTTGTTTGTTTATTGCTTAAACGAATTCGATCTTGGGTCGATAGGAAATAAATTTTTGAATTCCCTGCGTTCCAGTAGATTTCTAACAAAGGGTATCGAGAGAGCTTGAGCTTAAGCAATAAGCATGTTATTGTGCGTAGTTAATTTTATCGTTTAAATCACGTGATTAAAAGATGAAAGTTTTTTGATTCGCAAATGGCATACATGAAAAGAAAAAAAAACGAGATCGGGTGGTGCTCGGCCGACTGGCGGCGGCACCACC
This sequence comes from Gentiana macrophylla, assembly GCA_026214975.1. Classification (NCBI taxonomy): domain Eukaryota; kingdom Viridiplantae; phylum Streptophyta; class Magnoliopsida; order Gentianales; family Gentianaceae; genus Gentiana; species Gentiana macrophylla. The sequence goes on from CM047809.1 coordinate 32,826,206, forward strand.
ACCGGCGGCGGCCGACGGGCGGCGCGGTAGTGCTGCAGGCAACTTCTTGCCGCGATCGGTTGACCGGTCAATGCCGACGGATCTCTAAATTTTTGTTTTGTGTATTTTGTGATTCAATATGGTTCATAGTTGTGATTATTAATTTCCTTTTGTTTAGTTGTGTCGTGTGGCTAACCAATGGTTCAAATAGTTTGGGGCGTTGGGATGCCACATAACGATAAAATAATAATGGTCTTTCCAAACTTTGTTTGGAATGGCTGCAGCTCTTTCCAAATATTTGATTTGGGAAAAAGCTGGCTGCCCACTTCCAAAATTTTGATTTTGGAAAGTGGCGATCTTTAAACCAAAATTATTTGGCCTTTCCAAATATTTGATTTGGAATAGGCCTGAGCCTTTCCAAATATTTGATTTGTAAAGGCTTGAGCTTGCAGCCACTTCAAAATTTTGATTTTGGAAAGTGGCGAGCTTAAGCCAAATTTGGTTTAGAAACCAAATGCATCCCTTTGATTACGAATCAAAAGGAAAGAAACAAAAGAGAAATAATTTTAATTTTGATTTATTTTGGAATAGTTCTAATTAATTAAAATCGGTTTAAAATTAATCGTTAATTTTATTTCGTTTAAAATCATTTAATTAATTAAATGTTAATTAGTTAATTGATTGAATAAAATTATTTAATAGATTAAATGTTAATTGATTAATTAAGACGCAAGTAGTTAAATTTTAATTTTATCTTTTTCATAAGATGTTATTGTATGGATTAGATATAGTAGATATAATATGATTATATGGACCCCGATTGATCATGGACTCGACCGATATGATAGATGCGAATGATTTAATTTTTCCATTTGGTTTAAAAATTGTCCTGAGTCGTTATGAAGAACGTGACCTAGTTTATTTTCTGCATTTTATCCCATTCCCGTTAGCTCCCCCCGTTTGCGGCGGGTGTATTTATTTTATTAGATAGAATTAAATGTAACAAGAATGGAGCAGAAGATGGAGACCCAAGGGAGAAGAATAAAGATCCCATTGGAGAATGGAGTATTAAAGATCCTATTGGCGGTTGCAGCTACCCTTAGATTGTGACCCGCGGTTTCGTCAGTTTGTATTCGAAACCGCATCTAGGAAAAGTCCATGATCATACCGGTTATTTTACGCATTTATTTATTTTGTGCTTGTATTTATTTTATATGATACGATAGATGCATGACTAGGCACGATCTAGATAAACGTGTAGGATATATATCTATAGAGATAGATATAATTGATGAGACCGAAATTAAAATTAATTAAGTGAATTAATTTACGAAAATACTTCCACAACAAAAATCAAGTCGAAACATTGTCTCCTAATATTATAACGACGGTGAAGAGCCTGTGTTCGGATCCAACTGATCGACCACCGCCGGGAGTTGACTTACCTCGGGTATATCGTCGTTATTGAGATATGATCGTATGAGATCTCGTGAATATTGGGTTATGACTTGAATAGAGTCTTTCGGTGATTGGCCACCGTCAAGGCCGTCTGACTTTAGAGACAAGGGGTTGACTAACACATAGTGATGTGCATCGCCAAAGAGTTGACTAGTCAACCACTGAGAATCACATAGAGATGTTAATGGTAAAGGGTTACCTACCTTTCGAAATTATCTTGGTTGATCGACCACCGCCGGTAATCAAGGTAACTAGATTAGATCTCAGCCACTAAAGAATTTTGAAATATTTTTGAAAGTCAATTGGGAGTAGTTGACTAGTGGGAGCAAAATCATAAACCAAAGACCATTTTTGATTTTGCGTGTATAAACAACAACACTCTTTTATTTTCATTTTTATGTTGTAGTTTTAGCAAACTTTATATTTATGTTTTTCTCGATTAGTAAAACCAAATTATGACTGTTACCTTTTGAGAAACGTTCTCAAATATGGTTAAGTAATTTTAATCCTTTAAAAAAAAAGCAATGATACGAGCGATCCCGTTATAGCAGTTAGAGACAAGGAGACTACATATATGATGGAGTACTCCACTTTAATTATTAATGAAAGCGGAAGCTCATGATATGATTAAATCATTTGAAATAAGTTTCAACGAATTAGTCACATATTGGATACGATCCAAGATGATCATTCTGTCATACGATGACAATTACTTCAAACGTTGAACAAGAATGACCACATCGAATTTTGGAAATGTTGTTTTCAAAATTATAGGATTTAAGTATCGACTTAATTCTATCATTGCTTAAATGTTAATTAAATATTCAATGTTTTGAATACGATTCAAAAGGTTAAAAAAACTATTTAATAAACTTTAGATTTTCTTTATGAAAGGAAATTAAGGACATGGCTCTTGTGATCTTTCTTAAGTCTTATGAAGACTACAATGAGAAACATTTTTCAAGTGCTTAAAGGATTGAAAGAAAAGTTAGGGCATGTGCTTAAATAGAGAGCTTATCGAAGTCTCTATTCTAAGCAAGTCTGTTGAGATAAATCTATCTAAGTTCAAGTCGACTCTTAGATATATGATATCTTGCGAGTGTGATTTAATTGGAAAGATTAAATGCAGATATGGAAGGTGAAGCAAACGTTGTGACACTTACCATATTGCGGATATAGTAAATCGATAAGGGGACTAAATAAATGTTATTATGTTCCGGTTCTTATGAATACGTACTTATAGGTATCTTGTTAGGATTTAGTAGACATATTCAATTGTAAAGAATAAATGTTATTCCGATAAAGTTGGAAGGTCACTGAATCTAACATACTAGATTGAAGTCACTATATAGTTGATATATGTGATGAGATCTCAACTAAATATTTGAATGGCTGTTATCCTTGATATTTGTAGTTGTTCTAGACATAGTCTCTCTGGGAGGGAAGCGTGTAATTAAACGTCATTCTGATGATGTTGAACCATGTGATTATGAATCATGTGGGTAATACGTATCTTACCTAAAGATGACTAAAATACCCTTTTATGAAAAGGTTGTAAAATATAGAAAAATTGTCTGAAGCCTAAACATACCGATGTTTGTTGGCTTGTGACAATTAATGCTACAAATAATTGTTTATTAGTCTCTACGACTATTTTTAGCAATAGTCAAGTGTACTCAGTGAAGTGCATAATTCGGAAAGCCCGAAAAGTTCGAGCTAGTACGAATATGAGATTGATGAGCTACTTAGGAATTAATCTTCAGTTAGATTGAAGCAATTAATACCTGAAGGGTGTTTCAGAAGTTGTCTAAAATAGAATCAGATTCGCCTTTGAAGGATACCATCTTTGTGATACGCAATTAGATTGTGTTCCCAAAATGGAAACAACACTTTATATGATAAATGTGTGACGCAAGCCATGCGAAGTATCCCTTACCCGTTTCGGGATAGTGCCCTTATACTTAACCGAGTTCCAAAGAATAAAGGTTGAATAAATTCCATATTAGATATGGAAGAGGATAATGTCGAATCTATCCTAACCGATAATTTGAAGTTGTCATAAGCAAAGTCAGAAAGGCTTGAAGCCTAGAACGACATATGCAGCTTTGTGGAATATTTTAGCAAATACGCTAGATATTATTTACCTTTCCGTGGAGCAAAATGTTTGTCTCCAAACATGTCATCTTCTAGAGGAAGTGTTTCTTCCAAAAGAAACAGTTAGGGGAGTGAATCGAGATCTCAAAAGAGTTTGAGAACCACAAAGATACATTCAACCAATGGAACATGAGCAGACGCCGCATAGCGATGAGGTGTAGAACACTGCTCAGTGCACACAAAAGTTCTGTAAGTTTGTAGATAACCTCAAGCCTGAAAGGGCTGCATGTACGTTCATCTTGAAGAATGAATATCTCACGACTTGTGAAGGAATGTTTGAAAGGCAAGATTGAGAGATATGGCCAGGAGCCATGATATCTGAATTAGATTCCATCAGTGATAACCAGGTTGTGAACCTAGTCTGTCTTACCTGTAGGAATGTCCCGTAAGGTGAGCCCGATTCTATTCGGATAATACTTGTTATAACTTTGTATCATGACTATATGATAGTGTTGAAGACGTTAGGCGAGCGGCTCGATGTTCATAGACGCGATAACATGATATGTAAGCCCACGAGATCCATTTATGGACTCAAACAAGTTTCTCTAGACAATTTCTTTGTTTGATAATCAAAGGAGTTTGATTTAGTCAAAAGAAGGATATGCCCAATGTGCAAGATGGATAGTGGGAGTGTGTTACGATTTTTGAGTAAGGTATTGGATATCTCTCTCGAGAATTGTCACCCCATGTCACAGTCAATTAATGTTTGGTAGTTCAAGGTCTTTACGAAAGCACTTGGATTAGCAGTTCTTATTTTAGAGATGAGAATCTATAGTGATAGATTTAACTGTTGTTAGATTATAGTTTACCTATATAGATGTGATGCTAAAAGGAGTTTGGCATAGATCACGAAAGGAGATACTGCTAGCCGGTGTTCTCAAGATCTGTCTATGTTAGGATGTTAGTCCTAAAGATAAGGTGAAAGATGATGCTTATGGAAGGTTTCCTTCGCTACTGCGATAGGAACCATCTTATAGGTAATGCCGGATGTTCATAGTCCATGAATAGTCATGAGCAAGTATGAAAGTAAATCTGGTGAATGTTGAGAATATCCTTAAACAAGTTAAGGAAAGTTTCCTAGTTTATTGAAACTTGGAATTAAATAAACGTAGATATACAGACGTGAATCCTGAGTCTTATGAAGGCGAGTGGGAGCTACTGTCTGGGTTTGCAGTCACTTTGATTGAGTGATACAGTGAGCTAGAAATGTTCTAGCCTATGGGTCACTGTAAATTCTACAATCAGGCCAAAACACAGTAGTGCCTTAGAGGCGCAGCGGGAGCAGTACATGGATCTAGAAGGTTCATTCTTGAACCTTATACGGTTCTTCCACCTTTTCTATATAGTTGATATAGTAAGTGGATTCATTGCTTGAAGCAAGGACCAGGGTCTTGTCAGAGATTCATGTGTGTGTTGAGGCAGTTCCTTTGACTTGGTCATTTGGAACATGATATGAAGATAGTCTGAGTCCCCACGGATAGTGATCCGTTCATGGCTAGAGCTGGTTGCGAGTATTGCATGAGATTCTTGTGTTCCAACTTGGTCTTGTGTGTATGAGTGATTGGTTTTAGGCCAAGTGGGAGTGTTGAAATAGTGTCCTAAACCCAATCGGGTTGGACCGGATCCGACCGGTTCGGATCATTTCTATTATTTCTTTATGTTTATACATATATAAAATGGCTTTTATGTTGTCATATATATATGTTCTTTTAAAGAACCAATTATGAATTGTTATGTGATAACGTCCTTAGTATTAAACTGTGATAGAGAAACCATGATAGGCGATTATGGTTGATGAGATCTCTAATCACTTTAATAAGTTTGATACTTAAATGTCTCTAGGCTGATGTACTATTAAACAGGGCATTGATAGTATAAACAGACTAGCACGTATTAGATGTCTTCTGTCTTTAGGGCAGGGATAGATCTCGTCTATCAAAGTGTAGAGACACTTGGACTATACGTGGACGTGTATTAGAGAATGCGTACGTTAGACTGACCCACTTACACGGTTAAGTGTCACACTATGTGGCGGTTGTGTAATTATCTTTTGGACCGGAGACTTCATGGCATCACGGTGTGGGTTGTCATGCTTTGACACTATTGAGGTTTCCCCTAGCCACGGGCGATCATGCGGTAGTGATTGGGTATGATACTGAAGCATGCGGAGTATACATGATTGGTCGTCCGGGAATCGCGTATCCTATGATTGGGATCGAATATCCGAAATGGCCTTCTTATAAGAAATGTCTAGATCTCGTGAATCTTTGCAAAGTGGGAGTAAACGAGTTACTTCGAGAGAGCATAATATCCAGATTATAAGATATGATCGTTGATGTTTTGACACTCGACTAACGACCGTATGGATATTATTACAGCGATAGGATTGTAATTTACACGGTAACTGTTTCACATGAAAGGTAGTAGTAATTGCATTTGACTCTTCCGATGATTGGGGGTCACGGTGTGTTGCTAGAAGCTATCCCGTGATCTTTAGGCATGAAGGGCATTTTCGTAATTTACACTTTGTGTCTACGGCCAACATATTCGGAAGCCTATCGGGTCACACACATAAGAACATCTAGCCGGATTAAAATGTGGTTATAGTTGATAACCAAATAATGAAAGTTTATCTCGAGACTATAAATGCTATAGTGGTAAATTAATATGGTGGTATTTATTTATTATGAATAAATTAAATACAGGATATTAATAATATTATATTAATTAAAGAATATGCGGATGCCAAAATATTGGCTAAAGGTGGCGCAATTTTGGAGTGTATAAGATACACTTGGATTGTGCAATTTTATTAATGGTATTACCATAATATTAATATAAGATATTAATATTTATATAGATATATATGGACATGCGTGACATGCATTTGCATGTGCACATATGTAGACTACAATTTGTAGTTAATATTATATAATGGATTTATATGTGTAATAATATATATATGATATATATACACATGTGTAAATTGATTTATGGTAATAAAATAAAGATAGTCAATATTAGATATTGACAATATTTTGGAAGTATTCAATATAAGATATTGACAATATCCTAGATTTATTTAATATGAGATATTATAATAAATGAGATAAATCAATCAATTATATTTTCCTTATTTTATTGGGAAAAGGTTTTCTTCTCCTCCACTCTAGTCAGGGGCGCCACTTCTACTATAAATAAGAGGTGGGTGTCAAGCTCTTTTGTACATCACAATTCCAAGAACTAATAGTTCTTGTGTAAAATAGAGAGCATCCTATAGAGAGTTGGAGAGAGGGGAAAAAGGCCGTTCTAGCAACCGGAGTTTTCCAATAGCAATCCATGATGGGATTCCGGCGGGCTGTTCGTGTGGACTAGCGGTAGAAGCCGAACACTTGGGCAGTTCTATGCAGAACTACTCTCCTTAGACGGTCAAAGCGTCGATCTTTTAGATCAACCAAGGTAACCACCGTCTACTACTTGTTTGTTTATTGCTTAAACGAATTCGATCTTGGGTTGATAGGAAATAAATTTTTGAATTCCGCTGCGTTCCCACGTAGATTTCCTAACATTAGTTTCAGGCTTTGAGCTTCCTTCCCCCTTTTTGGTATTACCAAACCTTTCTTCAAGAGTCCTGACTGCATCTTTAGATTCAGGGCGAGGACCATATCTTTTCTCCAGTATTTTGTTGGTTGCCTCACCAAATTTGAGTAGGAGGTTGAGTTGCGTGCCTGAGTGCTCTATGACCTTATCCAGATGCTGAATTTGATGAGTGTGAGCATTTAGAGTGTCCACCAACGGCTTGAGATTGTTGTCAATCTTTTCAGCATGAAATTCAAGATTGGTTTGGACATGGTAGGGAATAAGATAAGGTAAGTTGCAGAGCAAGTTTCCCTATTTTTCCATGACCTCATGTTGCACCTTGATGTGATTGATGAGGGCTTCAATCTTGTGGTTGAGGGAGGTTGCTTCACTCCTTAAGGAAGCTTTCAGATTATGCCTGCTGTGGTATTGCTTTTCCATGTCCACAATCAGGGGTTGAATGTCCAGATTGAAGACTCTTTCGGGATCAACTTCCTCTGGTGTCACTTCAACATCCTCATCTTCTTGATCTTTCTCCTCCTCAATTTTCACTTTTTCTTCCTTTTCTTCTTTTTCTTCCTCATTGGACTTAGTGTCAGTTGGGGTTCTTTGAGTGTCTTTGGCTTGATCTCTGCGAGATAGGGCTTTCTCTGCTGCTGTTCCCCCTTGGTCAATAGTGGGGGAGTTGACAAGTTCGGTTAAGTGAGCTTTATCAGCTGGATCACTTGGCTGTTCGTCAACTTTTCCGATGCTCTTGAAAATCACTTCTTGAAGTGTCAGCTCATCATAAAAAATCTCCATGTTTTCTGGATTAGCTTCAAATGGCCGCCTTCTGAGTGTTCATCCTATGTCTCAGCTTATTTCTCATCCATCTCCTCTTCTTCAGATGAAGTGAGAGCATATCCTTCCTCACCTTCTTCCAGGTAGGTGATGTCCTCTTGTTGTTTTTCTTCTTCTATTGCTGTATCATCACTGATTGTCACAGGTTCATTCACGTTGCTAGTAACAGTCACAGGGGTGTTTTCTTGTGCATTCTGGGATCTGGTTTTTCGTCCCACTCCTGATCTGTTGCCTTCAGGTTGTTTCCTTTTTCTCTCGACAGTTGGTTTGGGTTTCATAGAGGCCTTGATGTAGGTGAACATTACCTTAGACCTGTGTGGAGCCTGCAGATTTGTGGGTCTCACTTTCAATGTGTCGAACAAATGTTGAAGGGGGAATCCATATGATTTCCTTTCCTAGAAATCACCTTTCTTCTGCAAACCCTTGCTTGGTGCCGTAATGGACAGATCAATCTCCTTTTGAATCTGGTCTTTCAACCTATTGAATACGAATGTTGCCCAGTCAAATTTAGTACCTTTGTAGATGATTGCCATTAGCTTGATCCGTAACTCAGTTAAGTTTTCCATCAACCCTTTTCTTCCTTCGATATTTTTGGTGATGACCGGTGCAAATTCAGCAAACGGAAGTTTTAGCGCTAATCTAGGGAGATTGTATGTTTTGCTATTTTTCTTGGGGTTCTTGGTTATCTCAGCCCAGAATTTTTTGATGTCAATCGTCACAGACTTTACATTAGCCGGACCTATCAGTGGTAGGTTTAGGAATCTATTGAGAAGACCAGGCGTAATGACTACCTCTTTCCCAAAGATTGAACTTTTTATGCAATCGACATCTGTTTTCTTTGTGCTGGGCACAAACTTGGCATTTTTCCAAAATGCGATCAGATTTTCATAGCAAATTCCATTGATTGGGGGGTTTAGGAAGGTCATTAACCCCAGATTTGAGCAAAAATTCAACCAAGCGTTGAGCTTGTGCATCATTGTCACAGAAAGAGAGGTAGTGTTCAGGTTTGAAAAACGATCCAGTGATGATTGATTTTTTATAGAATTTTTCAGTAGGAGAGATTGTGGAAGATGAAGCCATTTATTTGAGTTTTGAGAAAAATATTTGATTTTGCAGTAAGAAGTAGGGTTTGTAACTTGCAATAGAGTGTAAAGATTTCTGAAAAATCTCTAAGTATGGTTTGTATAGTGTAATTTGGGTAGTGTGAACGTGGTTGGAATGTGGAAGGATTTTATGACATAATGGCGTGATTTTGTGTATATAAATCACGATATTCGAGTGTAATGGGGGAGTGGATTGAGGTAAGTAATGATAAATCCCGGGAATCGAGGCGTTTGTAATTCAAAAATAATATGGTTACCTCCATGATTGTAATTTGATCTCCACGTGTGTAATCGTCCACAGATTAATCCTCCGTAACTTCTTTATTCTCCACGTGTATAAAAGTTGATTTTGTTCACACTATAATTTGCCCATGACTCCAATCATCAATTCGGTGGAGTGCCTTGGCTGGTCACTTAGCCGATTTAGTAAACAAATTTCACTGAGCTGCTGTACTTTACCGTTCCTAACAATTAGTGAGGTTAACTTCACCGAGTACCAGTGCCTTACCTGCTACATCTCCTGTAAAGGCAAAAGGTTTAATCAGCTGATGAAGTCACTTGGCTGATTACTCCAGTTAGCCGTTCTTTGGTACTTAGTCTATTTCAATCATTCCCAACTCAGTTCTTAACATGCTAAATCTTTCATGACTAGGTGGTTTAGTGAAGATGTCAGCCAATTGATCTTCAGTGGGAATATATTTTAGGATGACATCTCCTTTTTCAACATGATCTCTGATAAAATGATGTCTCACATCAATGTGCTTTGTTCTTGAATGCAACACTAGATTTTCAGTGATAGATATGGCACTTGTGTTGTCACACATGATTGGGATAGTATTTTCCTCCACTCCATAATCCCTTAGCTGTTGTCTAATCCAAAGTACTTGTGCACAACAACTGCATGCTGCTATATATTCTGCTTCAGCTGTTGATGTAGATATGGAATTTTGCTTTTTACTGAACCAAGAGACTAGCCTGGTGCCTAGCATTTGGCATGTTCCAGAGGTGCTTTTTCTATCTATCTTGCATCTAGCATAGTCAGAGTCTGAATATGACATCAACTTGAATCCTCCATCTTTTGGATACCAAATTCCAACATTAATAGTGTTTTTCAGGTATTTGATTATTCTTTTGGTTGCTAGAAGATGTGATTCTTTTGGTTGAGCTTGAAACCTTGCACATACTCCTACAGCAAATGCTATATCATGTCTACTTGCAGTTAGATAGAGTAGGGATCCAATGATTCCTCTATACATTTTCTGATCAACATCTTTTCCAGCTTCATCTTTTCCAAGAATGACTCTTGCACACATTGGTGTGTCTGCTGTGCCACTTGTGTCCATACCATATTTGTGTATTAAGTCTTTTGTATACTTGGCTTGATTAATGAAAATACCATCCTTCATTTTCTTTACTTGATGTTGGAAATATTATTTATGTTTTGATGATGATTCGTCACGAAATTAGACAAATCACTTACAACCCATGATGATGAAGTCGTAACTAACTGTTATAGTGCATAATAAAAGAAGAAGCAAGAAATGGTCTAGAGATAAATGTATAAGTTCTATCTAGAGTCCGAACTTTGTATAGGTTGTTTCGCACAAGCATTGTAATAGAATAGGAACTAGGCGAATAAATGAGTCACAACAAGAAAACGAGTTATAGCAAGAAAACGAATATGCATGTGAAGAATCGAGGTTTCAAACTCGGTTATGCAAGAACCAAGAAGATAAGTTCGAGAGGACACAGACTCGGTTGGCTTATCTAGAAGATCAAGAAGAACGAGGGACACAGACTCAGTTACATAAAACTGAAGAACTGAGGTGGCAAACTCAGTTAGAAGCTGATTAAGTCGTGACTATAAATCAGGATTCAGGCAAGTTTGTGGTGACCTGAAACTGAGTTATAGATCATGTAAAACTGAATAATCTTAAGGACAAAGATTATCAGCTACCTGGAAAAGAAGAAATTGAATGGTGTACTCTGACTTAGTCAATTAAAGTCAGATATTAAGTAAACAAGGTACTCAGTTTTGAAGAAGAGTAGAAAACTGAGTTAAGGCCTTGATTGAATTTAAACTGACAATACGACAAAAGATCGTACATATGAACGTTGGCTAAATGACAAGTGTAACGGCTACAAGAGCTAGTGACCGTTACATCACCCCAATATATACACAAAAGAATCACTCAAAAAAGAGGGAGGAGGAGAGGATCAGAAAAAGAGCTTTATAAGCATATATTCAAAGATCCAAATCCAGATCTACAAAATCAGATCATATATATCTAGAAAAAGGGGAAGCCAACGGAATTGCCTTGAAGACTTCAAAGTAAGATCCAGTAACCCATTAAGGGGGAAAGAAGGCATCTTGAAGCTACAAAGTCAGATCCTGAAGAATCAGACAGCTCACTGAATTAATATTGTGATTAATTCTAAACCTAACCTTTGTTAAAAGGGTTGGCTGTGCATAGTTTGAGAAAAGCAATTCTACCTTTTCTCATACGGTGTTGCTACAGCAGTTGGTGCAGTCTGAGGACTGTGTATGTTAGTGGTGAGCTGGTGAAGGAGTCATTCCACCTCCGATGGATCAGTGTGCAGAGTGAAGGGAAGAATCTCACCTTTCTTCATTTTGTGTAGACAGTGAAACTAGGGTGTCGTGAAGGACTGTCATAGTGCTATGATTTTGTAACGGTTATCTCATTATTCTAGTGATACCTCCTACGCCCACGAGAGAGAGGGGAGACGTGCGGGATTACACCACCGAACTTCCATAAACAAATCATGTGTTGATTTACTTTATGCATTTGTGTTTGTTTTATTTATTGCATTATCACTCAAAGAAACACCGATTAATCGAGTCGACCTGAAGCGATACATGGAAGGTCTAGTTTTCTATTTACACATCTATTGCACTAAGGGCTAGTTTTATCCACGCCGCCGATTAACAAGACTAAATATAAGTCGGCATTAACTTATATTCGATTGAGCTAATCGAACTCCGCACAAGTTAAGGGACATGAACAAAATCGAATCGAAGATCGCTTTGAGTTTCGAGAGAAACTCGGTTCACGGGCTTTTCCACTTTCGAGATTAGTTTTTGGTGACAAGTTTATTCACCCCCCCTCTAAACTTGTGTTAGCCTTTCCAAGAGACCAAAAATTGGTATCGGAGCAGTTCTTTCATTTGGAAGAGATCCAAGAATACCCTTTTAAACCAATTGTTGAAAACCCCTCACCATGTCGATTCACTTAGTTTCAATGTCTACATCCGAAACTAGAAGTTGGCTTATTCACCCTCGACTAATTTCTTGCAAAATATATCGATTTTCAGGATCAAATGATCGAAAGGTTCGGTCACGACATTTATATACAAATCCAGAACCTCAACTCAGTGATGATGTGGATACAAACTTCAATGTTCATATTAACGAATCCAGAGGAGTTCAATCACTAAGAGACCTCTCAAAAGAAAACGGAAAGGAGTTGTTGCAAGTGGTTGTTGATATAGAAGATTCATCACAGCAACAAAAGAGTGTACATTCGAATCCTAAAATCGCATCAAATTATCAAGGAAAGGTACATTCTTCAAATCGCTTATCATTGGTGAACTCGATCCAAAATTTTGATCTTGTCAAGTTAATCAAAAACTTACGTTGGAACTAAAATTAAAGGACAGAGAACTTGACAAAGCAAAAGTTTGGAATGAGTTTCTTGAAACTGAGGTGTCAAATCTCGCTGATAGATTAATGTCTATTAAATTTGACAAAAGCAATGATAATCCCCCACCCCTACCCAGTCTTGAGGCTTCAAAAAGCATAAACCTTGGAAATCAAGATACTGGAGAATCTAGTGGACTACACAAGGAAACTAAAAATGTTAAATCTAAAAGAATCCTTGTGAAATCAACTAAGATTGAGCGTAATGGTTTATCCAGAAAAGAGTTGAGAACGTTTAATTCTCTCAACAAAGAAACTGAAAGTAATATTTCAGTAACTAACTTCACCGGACCCAAAAAGGTATGGGTACCAAAGAAAACTTAAACTGTTTTGTAGGAAAAGTCAGTTCACTTTGCAAAATCCTCAGAAAACTGACGTATATTCAAAACTGAGAAGGCAAAGGCTGATGAAGGACAAATTGGTCAAAAGAAGTAAAAACTTTCCAGCTACCATCTGACGTTTGGACTGAAATGGAAAATCACTCGAAGCCACGTGTCAATCTGGGAGAAAAAGTAGATGTACATCCCTACATAATCTCATTGATTGTGACACGACTCTCATTTGAAAACGATTGCAAAATCTTGACAAAATCCTGCTCACCCAAAATCAAGCATTCAAGGATCCCTAACTCAAAAATCAATGGAGCAGTACAACATTGACGATGGAATCACCACCAGTCTGGACAATTTCTGTCAAAAATTCTCAAACTCCACTCTTTCAATCCAAATTACAAAGAAGATCAAAAAGATTCGAGGATTGGAGAATTTGATTGATACAAAGGTCACTACTTTGTGTCCAGATGGCATCGAGATTTTTCTGAAAATGCCGAAATCATCAACAATGGAAAAAGCTTCAAAACGACTGTTCAAGATAAAAGCTTCACCGTTGATGAACAGTTGCTTTCCCTGGTGTTCCGTTTAGATATAATTGGAGGCTATTCATCTTTCACATTCGGAAATGAAGAAAAGAGCAAACTTTGGAATGTCACTGCAATCAACAAGAAGGAGAAGAACTTCATTGGCTCCATCTATCAACAAAAGAAAGAATTCGCAGCCTTGACAATACTTCTTACCAGAAACGTCATCGGTCACGTTCGAAATTTCTACACTTTCTCAACTGATAAAATGAAGATGATTTATGCTATTTGGTTTGAGAAAAGACTGGATTGGAATAAATTTGTTCTCAATCAGTTGATAAAGCAAATTTCAAACGAGAAAGAAAGAGTCAAAGAAAGAAAAGATATTGGAGAATCATTTTTACTGAAAAAGGGATTTCCTTATCTAGTGCAAAGGATACTAGATCATTTCTCCATATCAAAAGTCACAGAAACAAAGCAAAACTCAAATCGCGCTCACCGAGACAAAGAAAAAGAAAAATCATTGAAGAAGAATGGAGTGAAGTTTGATTCAAGTTCAAGTGGAACTGTGAATCTGACGAAAAGAACCCCGAGAAGGCGAAGAGGATGTGGAACAAGCTTCACCAAAGTAAATCAAATCGAGAATGTAATCCAGATTGAGGATGATACTGAAGAGAGTGAACCGAATGAAGATGAGGAAAGTGAAACTGAAAGAGAAATTGAAGAATCTGAAGAAATCGAAATCGATGAAGAATCAAGGAAGTGAATTTCCCACTACCATGTATGGTGAATACATCAAGAGAGAAAAGAGAAGGTGTGGAAGATGCAGAATTCTGCCACAGTGAGTATGAAAAAGAACTGACAGTTCCAGATGTTCATTTTTATTATCCTGAGGCCAGCACCTCATCCCAGGCTCATGATGCATCCACAAGCAAATCAGAAATTGAAGAATCTCTGGTTCAAGAAACTGAAGCAGAAAAACTAAAAAATTTGAAGGATTTCATTGAATGTTTAATACAGAATCTACAGGAGAAACTGTTCAACCTGCATGAATTAATTGGAAGAATACATTATTCAGGTTTGAACAAATACTCAAACATCATCACCCTACGTAAGTTATTTGAAGATTTCTTTCGCTTATCATCAAACAAGGGGGAAGATGAAGCTGTAGGTGATGAAGCTGTAAGTGTTGATGCAGCTAAAGATGAAAAGGCTGAAGAGGCCTATGCCAGACAACTGATGGAAGATCAAGACAGACAAGTAGATGCTGATCTACTAACTACTCTACTTGATGAAGAAGCAGTTGATAGTCTGTTTGAAGAGCTGATTGCAGAAGGAGACGAAACAAGAACTGAGGATGATGAGGAAGCCTCAGTTAAAGCAGTGTTGAGTATCAGAAAGAAGCTTGTAATCTGTGTCAAATCTCTTGAAGTTGGCGAGATAAGAAGACACAAACAAAGGGGGAAACGAAAAGAAATCGAAAAGTGAAGAGGAAAAGAAAACTTAATCTCATTTCGTAAGAAGAAGAAATTGATGGAAAAGGAAATCAAAGAAATTACGATCAAGTTCAAAACCAAGAGAATGAAGAAGAAACCGATTTACTAAATGAATATCTGGAAATCAAGCCTAGAGATGGCGAATCAGTTGAAGAAGGAAAAGAAAGAAGACTTCTGGAAACAAAGAGAAGCATCTTTTTTGGAGAAAAGTTAATAGCACTGGAAAAAGAAAAGATGTAATCTATTCAGTTTTTTTAACTCATTCTGTTTCAATTTGAATCTTGTAATAAACTTGACTGTTCTAGTTTGCTATCTTAATTTGTTTTGTTAAGATTTCTTGCACTATTCTTTTATTATTGCTTTTAGGGAGGGTTATGATACATCATCAAAAAGGGGGAAATTGTTGGAAATATTATTTATGTTTTGATGAGGATTCGTCACGAAATTAGACAAATCACTTACAACCCATGATGATGAAGTCGTAACTAATCGTGTTATAGTGCATAATAAAAGAAGAAGCAAGAAATGGTCGGAGATAAATGTATAAGTTCTATCTAGAGTCCGAACTTTGTATAGGTTGTTTCGCACAAGCATTGTAATAGAATAGGAACTAGGCGAACAATTTGAGTCACAACAAGAAAACTCGAGTTATAGCAAGAAAATGAATATGCACATGAAGAATCGAGGGTTCAAACTCGCTTATGCAAGAATCAAGAAGATAAGTTCGCCGAGGACCTGAGACTTCGCTTGGTTTATCTAGAAGACTCAAGAACCGAGGGACACAGACTCGCCACATAAAATCAAGAAGCGAGGTGGCAAACTCGGTTAGAAGTCGATTAAGTCGTGACTATAAATCGGGATTCGCAAGTCTGTGGTGACTGGGAAAGTTATAGATCATGTAAAACGAATAATCTTAAGGACAAAGATTATCGACTACGGAAAAGAAGAAAGCTGAATGGTGTACTCGACTTAGTCAATTAAAGTCGGATATTAAGTAAACAAGGTACTCGATTTTGAAGAAGAGTAGAAAAGCGAGTTAAGGCCTTGATTGAATTTAAACGACAATACGACAAAAGAACGTTACATATGAGCGTTGGCTAAATGACAAGTGTAACGGCTACAAGAGCTAGTGACCGTTACATCAC
The DNA here is from genome assembly GCA_026214975.1 of Gentiana macrophylla. Taxonomy (NCBI): domain Eukaryota; kingdom Viridiplantae; phylum Streptophyta; class Magnoliopsida; order Gentianales; family Gentianaceae; genus Gentiana; species Gentiana macrophylla. The sequence goes on from CM047809.1 coordinate 32,842,534, forward strand.
CCCTATAAATACACAAAAGAATCACTCAAAAAGGGAGGAGGAGAGGATCGAAAAAGAGCTTTACAAGCATATATTCAAAGATCCAAATCCGGATCTACAAAATCGATCATATATATCTAGAAAAGGGAAGCCAACGGAATTGCCTTGAAGACTTCAAAGTAAGATCCAAAGAACCCATTAAGGGGAAAGAAGGCATCTTGAAGCTACAAAGTCGAGATCCAAGAAAGAATCGAGACGACTCAACTTGAATTAATATTGTGATTAATTTTAAACCTAACCTTTGTAAAAGGGTTGGTGTGTGCATAGTTTGAGAAAAGCAATTCTACCTTTTCTCATACGGTGTTGTTCTGGCGAGCTGGTGCGATCGAGGATCTGTATGTTAGTAGTGGTGAGTGGTGAAGGAGTCATTCCACCTCCGAAGGATCAGGTGTGCATGTGAAGGAGCAATCTCACATTTCTTCATTTTGTGTAGACAAGTGAAACTAGGGTGTCGTGAAGGATTTGTCATAGTGCTAGGATTTTGTAACGGTTATCTCATTATTCTAGTGATACCTCCTACGCCACAGGAGAAGGGGAGACGTACGGGATTACACCACCCGGAACTTCCATAAACAAATCATGTGTTGATTTACTTTATGCATTTGTGTTTGTTTTATTTATTGCATTATCACTCAGCAAACACCAGACACTGAGTCAGCATAGAACTGATACATAGAAGGTCTAGTTTTCTATTTACACATCTATTGCACTAAGGGCTAGTTTTATCCATTTGCCGAGCTTAACAAGACTAAATATAAGTCAAGATTAACTTATATTCGATTGAGCTAATCGAACTCCGCACAAGTTAAGGGACATGAACAAAAGCGAATCGAAGATCGATCCTGAGTTTGAGAGAAACTCGGTTCTGGGCTTTTCCAACTCGGATTAGTTTTGGTGACAAGTTTATTCACCCCCCTAAACTTGTGTTAGCCTTTCCAAGGGACCAACACTTGAAGACCAAGAAAGTAATTTAATTCTCCCATCATGCTCGTCTGAAATTTGCTCTTCATTAGGTTTGCAAATTTCTCACACAGCTTTTCATCCTCTGATCCAAAGATGATGTCATCAACATAGATCTGTACTAGAAATGTGCTTTTTCCCTCTTCTAATTTGAATAGAGTCTTATCTATAGTTCCTTTGTTGAATCCATTCTTGATCAAAAATTGTGATAGTGTTTCATACCATGCTCTGGGTGCCTGTTTGAGTCCATAAAGAGCTTTCCTGAGCTTGTATACTTCGTCTTCTTTTCCTTTAAGTTGAAAACCAGGATGTTGTTCCACATATACTTCTTCTTCCAAAAGTCCATTCAGAAATGCACTCTTGACATCCATTTGATAGACCTTGAAGTCTTTGTGTGCAGCAAAAGTTAGAAAGAGTCTGATTGCCTCCAGTCTTTCCACTGGTGCAAATGTTTCATCATAATCTATTCCTTCTGCTTGAGAGTAGCCTTTTGCAACTAGCCTTGCTTTGTTTATGACAACTGTTCCTTTTTCATCCATCTTGTTTCTGAATACCCATTTTGTTCCAATGATGTTGGTTGTGCTCGTCTCATCAACAAGTTCCCGCACTTCATTTCTTTCAAATTCATTTAGTTCTTCTTGCATGGCTGTGATCCAATCTGCATCTTGGATTGCATCATCTATAGTCTTGGGTTCCACTTGTGATAGAAAACATGTTAGCATATGCTCCAGTTGTCTTCTGCTTCTAACTCATGTGTGAATGTTTCCAGTGACTTGATCTTCAGGATGATCTCTTAGCCAATTTAGATCAGGTTGAAGTTGTTCTTCACTTGGTGCTTCTGCAACTTCAGGTTCTGTATGAGCTTCAAGTTCTGGTGCTTCTTCTGTTGTAATGACTTGTGGCTCATCTTGGTTTCCAAGATCGTGACTTAGAATGGTGGCTGGTACTGTTGTATTCATATACACTTGCCTTTGTGTTGCTTTTTCTTCTTGATCTTGTAGACTTTCACCATTTGTGTTTGGTTCATCGAATACTACATGTATTGATTCTTCAATCACTAATGTTCTTTTGTTGAGAACTCTAAATGCCTGATGGTGTCTGAGTATCCCATAAAGATTGCTTCATCAGCCTTTTCATCAAAAGTTTGTAACTGATTCCTGTTCAAGACAAAACATTTAGATCCAAACATGTGTAAGTGTGAAATGTTAGGTTTTCTTCCATTCCATATCTCATATGGAGTCATTCCATGATGTTTGTTGATGATTGATCTATTTTGTGTATAGCATGCTGTGTTTGCTGCTTCAGCCCAAAATCTTTTTGGTAAGCATGCTTCTGTAATCATTGTTCTGACTGCTTCTTTGAGAGTTTTGTTTCTTCTTTCTGCTACACCATTTTGTTGTGGAGTTCCTGCTGCAGATAATTGATGTAATACTCCATTTTCTTCACAATAAGTTCTGATTGCTTCATTTAGAAACTTTGTGCCTCTATCTGATCTGATCTTGATAATCTTTCGTTCTTTCTCATTTTGAATTCTTCTTAGTAAATCTGGCATCTTCTTGGGTGTCTCTCTCTTCTTGTTCATGAAGATGGTCCAGGTGAATTTGGAGAAGTCATCAACCACTACTAGATTGTATTTCTTACCACTTACACTTACTGGTGTGACTGGTCCAAATAGGTCCATATGTAACAGATGTAAAATTCTTGTTGTTGATTGATAGGACTTTGACTTGAGGGAACTTTTGATTTGTTTCCCTTTCTGACATGCATCACATAGACTTTCTTTCTTGAATGTGATCTCTGGCAGGCCTTCAACTAACTTGTTCTTTGATAAATTGTTGATGGTTTTGAAATTCAAGTGATTTAATCTTCTATGCCAAATCCAGCTGGTTGATTGTTTATTTTTGACAAACAGGCATGTTTCTCCTTTAGCTGTTTTCCAAGGCTTAAAGTGGTGCTCGTGGCACTTAAGGTTATAGTTTCATTTAATGTTTGGACAATGCGGGGATGACACGTGGCGAGGTGAAATACGACCTCCGTCATAAGCCTCCCATATTTAGCTAAGTTCTTGGGGTCAAGTCAGATCTGTCAAGGTTGCAGCTCGGCTAGGTCATTTAGACTTGTAGATTTTTCGACATCCTACTTTGCCAGTTGGCGTAGTTCCGCCATAATGCTATCATAACTGTCCTAGGTTTTGAGGCGTTGTTACCTACTTGTTTGAATTGCGATGGTTCTCAAGATGTGTTGGGGCTTATAACCCCCATCGTATCAATTGTCCACTCCATTTCAAACGTCTACTTGCGGCTTTATATCAGAAGACTGAGTTCCTCTCGCCGATTGCTGCTCTATTCCAACTTACATCTGACTCTTTTACAAGTAAGCCCATTTTCATTTTCAATTGCTTTCTTGCTCTGTTCGAGTCCATTTCTATCGATTCAATAGACGGTCGATTTGAGTCATCACCGTAAACCTAATAGCCAGATAGCCAATAGGGTAATTATAGGTAGCAACGGTGTTAACTCCTTCTTTTCCGAGGATGCAATAACCAATATTTGTAACAAACATGGGTGGATAGGATGAAGTACACCCCTAAACTACCTTCTGGTCCCCATAACTTTGCCCTCCAGCCACCGGAGGGGTACTACACTGCTTATAGGGAGCAACTCGAAGCCGGACTTAGATTTCCTCTTTGCCCGGCCTACTTGTCCGTATTGCGTTACTATGGGTTAGGAACAGTCTAGATAGCCCCAATAGGGCTAGGACCATAATAGAATTCACCATATAGTGTAGGTTGGTTGGAATCAAGTTCTATGTGAACTCTTTACCAAAGATAAGAAGGTGAAGGAGTGCCTGGGTGGTATTATTTCCCATGCCAAGTAGGCCCTCGAAAAAAGATTCTGATTCTTTTTAAAGGAAAATCTTCTCACAAATGGTGGAATGAGAGGTTTCATCCGACATGATGGGTGACCTGAGCTGGGTCACGGTAGGTCTAAAGAGATTCTGAAAGACGTCTGTCCCACTACTGTTGATGAGGATGTCATGGGAGCCAACCGGAAAATGGGTATTACCCTGGATGTCAAGGAGTTTTCTTACGAGCTGATCACTACTGCTCAGTTAACTGATGCTAGTCCCAATCTGAAGTAAAACCGCACGGAGGAAGGCTTCAAATCGAATAAATCTTAGGATCGTGGATTGAAGTATTTGGATAATCCTCGACACAACCAGAACCTATGTGGAAGCACCTTGGAATCAATAAGCTCCTCGACACAGTCACAACCTGTGTGAAATCACCTTGAAATCTGGTCACTCTGGACGGCTCTAACCCAGGGGGGAGAAGAAGGCCTTTAGCTCTAACGTCAGAGGCAAGTCATAGTTGTTATGAATCCCCAGAAGGTGAGGCCTAAGAAAAGAGGCAGGTCCAGAGTCCTTCTTCAGGAAACACAGGACCAATCTAGTTAGAGGGAAGATGCCACTTCCGAGCATGAGCGGATCTCTGAGATGACTAACGTGAAGCTGGCTGAAGCTGGCACTAATGCCATGGAATATGTGTGCTTTATTCTTCTCTATTTGTGATTTACACTATACTTTGATAGTGTTTCTCATTTTCATGGTTCTGTCATACATGGAACCTGAGTCGGCAAGGAGGTTTTTCAGAGATTGTCTAAGTCTTCAATACTCAATGAGGGTTTGAAGAAGAAGGTTCCCGACCTCAATCAAGGTCGGAGAAACTTAAGGGCTCTGTTGAGTCCAAATACAAGGAGATCAAGGTTCTCCAGAAGCAACTCTAGGCTAGAGAGGCTGAGCTTAATTCCATAGATGACAAGTTTACCGAGGAGAGGAACATGATGGATCAAGCCATGGCCAAGCTCCGAGCTGAACAGGCCAAGCTAGAAGCTGTTGTTCCAGTTAGGATTGCTGAGGCCATCTAGAAGTACAAGGCTTCAGATGAGTTCTCTCAGGCTTCAGATGAGTTCTCTTAGGGCCTTCCACTTCGGCTGCCCCTACTTCGGCTCCTACTTCTTCAGAGCCACAACAGAGTCCAGTCCCAAATGCTTAGATCAGTAGACTTGTGGACTTGTATTTTTATTTTTTGTTTTGATATTTCCCAAAATATGTAACCTGCGCAATTCTGTAACCTAAGAAGTATTTTGTTGTTAAGCTTCCTTAACTTTACTTTGAGCACTTTACTTTGCACTTTCTTTAAGTACATCTTTGAAACGTAGTGGGGTATCCTGCGCCCCAGTATGCCATGCAATAACTCATAGTTTTTTGGATGGCATGCTTAGTTGTGTAGTTTTATGGTTTTGAGTCTGACCTGCATAGCTCTGAAATTTGATGTCAGTCCTACTGACTTAATGAAATTGGATGAGTCCGACCTATGGAACTCGGTTGAGTCCGTCATCCTCTGGGACTTAAATATTTTGACTGAGTCCGACCTGCAGAGCTCAGTCTATCAGTCCTGCTGACTTATGATTTTGCTTAGTCCGACCTATGGAGCTCAGTGGCCAGTCCTGTTGACTTAACGATTTTGGCTTAGTCCAATCTGCAGAACTTAGTTTTTTTGTAAAGCAGACTTAAATATTTTGATTGAGTCCAACCTGCGGAGCTCTATTTGTTAGTCTTGATGACTTATGATTTTGCTGAGTCCGACCTACGGAGCTTAGTTGTTAGTCTTGTTGACTTATGTTTTTGCGAGTCCGACTGTGGAGCTCAGATTGTCGATCCTGCCGACGTATGATTTTGCTGAGTCCGTCCCCACGGAGCTCATTTGTCGATCCCCGCCGACTTATGTTTTTTTTGTTGAGTCCGACCTGTGGAACTCAGTTTTTCAGTCCTATTGACTTAACGAGTTTGTCTTTTGCAAACCTTGCGCGTGTATGTTTGTCCTTTAAACATAATCAAACCATTCACATTGCGTAAAATGGAAAAATAAACATAATTTTAAAAAGCACAAACTGAGTACTCTAAAAGTACAATTTTTTTCAAACATAGTCAAAGTAACTCTAATGAAATTGCAAAAAATTAAAACTAGCCATAAATGTCTGGAACCTACCCTAGACTCCATGACCTAGCTCTTTGTCATGTTCTTTCTTTAGCATCTCAGTTCAGAGCCACACCTTTCCTCTTGATGGTGGCGGCAGAGTAGCTCCTAGCTGCTTTCATATCTCTCTTTATCTATATTGAGCTTGCTGCAGTGGCGAACTTCAGGCTAACATGAGCTAGGGAAATTACAGCTCGTAGGTCGATCAATGCTGGCCTTCCCAAGATGATGTTTTAGGCAGATGGAGCCTTAACTACCATATAGTTTACCATAAGTGTCTTACCCCATGTTTCCCCACTGAATGTTGTTGACAGCCTTATCATTCTCATATGATGAACTGGGGGTTCTGCAAACCCGAACATCTATGCCGAAACAGGTATCAGCTCTGAGTCTTTCAGCTTCATCGATTGAAAGACTGAGTAGTAAATGACGTTGAGGGCACTTCCCATGTCCACACAAATCCTTTTTACCAAATTCTTGTGGACCACAGCCTCTACAACTAGGCCTTCACTACTGGTAACTAGAGGGAGGGGGTCCTTAGGACCGTAAGTTATTTGGTCAACTGGTCTCGGACTTCTACCAGATGCAGAAGAGTTTGCAGATCGGTTGCCGCCCAAAATAGTGTTGATATCATTGATGGGGTGGTTGTCCAACTGCCGATCATGATCTGGAGATCGGTCCCTTCTTCTTTGTGGCTCACCCTGCCCCGATCTTGGTTATAGCTTCCGTGCTTGAAATCACTAAGACCTTGGGCTCAGAGTTCTGAGATCGGTCCACATCCTCATCCAACTTTCCTTCCATAATTGCTGCATCAATGTCTCTTTGCAATGCCATACAGCTCTCCGAGTCATGCCCAACATCCTTTTGGTCGGCACAAAATTTATGGTCCTCCTTTTCGGAGGTCCTCTCATTGGTGGCGTAACTCCGACCAAGCCCTTCCTTTCCATTATTACGAGAACTCGCTAACATGATCTGCCTTGAGAGGATGAAGTCCTCTTCAGAAAGCTCATTTCTTCCCCAACCAATCATGGCCGGTTGGTTGATGATTTGAGTGAGGTAGGGCATATCCCGAATGTCCTATACCACTATGAGGACCAAAAGCTCATGACAATCGAATAGAGTCGCCTTATGATTTGGGTAGGTAGGGTATACCACGTATGTCCTATTATGCTATGATGGGCAAAAGCTCACTTCGATGTGCTTATATGTGTAAAACATATGTGAATCAACTAATAAGTGGTAACAAATGGTATAAATGGAATAAATCGGTGAAAGACTTAATCATTGCCACCTTATCCCCAAGATATAACGGAAAGGCATGTTGTAGGAGTAATCCTCCGAGTATGTCGAAAAATCTTTAATCATGTTCTATCATCCTTTTCATGACATGCTACATTTTATTGGGCACATAATTCTCGAGGATCATTATATGTTTATAGTTTGCATGAGTATTGGCTAGTTTGCTTGAAATGTCAAGTTTGGATCTAGTGGAAATTTAATATGGTTCTCACACACACACACACACACCGATGAACATCTTACTTATTAAGTACATTGTATACGTCTTTGAGATGTCTATAGTGTGTTGAACCTTTGTGCTACAAAGATAATCTAAGCATTGATCTTGCTTTGGTATTGATCCATACTTTCTCTCATTATGCCACATTTTGACTTATGCCATGCTATATTGCTATCCAGATGACATGGTTATCTCATTACACACACATAGTGCTATTCGGACACTTTTTGATGCATGACAAAAGAGGGAGAGATTGTTGTTGCATGTATATGTATGTGTGCTTACAAGAGGAGAGTTATTGCATGGTTAGTTATTTGTGAAAGAGGAGAGATATTGCATGTGATATGTGCTTAAATGTTGTTTGGGAGATTGTGAGATAGAGGAGCATGTAGAAGAAAGATGGTGAATGATAGAGGAGAATCATGATAGAGGAGAGCCATCTATGAATGAGAAATTTGCATCCTTATGTGCTTATGTGATATGTTATATGCTTATATGATGCAAAGGGTATGGTACAACCGACATGAGTTTGACTAGTACATTGCCTGCTCTCTACTTAGTATAAGGTGTTGAGATCACGACACAGGAAGTTGGATCTCAACTTAGGAAGCTTGGTAAGCTAAGTGAGAGATGACAGGAGAGAGCATAGAGTTAGAGGAGCTAAAGGGTAGGTAGAGGTCAATGATACCTTTAGAGAAACCTAGGAAGCCCCTGTGTGCTCTAAATTGTTTTGCATGACATTATTTGATACCATTGCCTTGCATCCTCGATATATGCTCACACACACACATCTGCTATACATTTCAGATATACATGCTTGGTTGTTGTCATCATCAAAAAGAGGGAGATTGTGAGTATACTGGTTTTGATGATAACAACACATGATCACATTGGATCAATTGTGTGTATGTGTGAAAAGGCATGATTTCAACTCAAACATCACATAAGGCTAGAAATGGTAAGCCTCACTTGAAATGCATGATCACAAATCATGAGCTTAAATTGAGAATGTGATAGGGGCAAATGGGAAAGGTGACCAAAGAGTTGACCTTAAGGGTAAATGGACATTTGACCTCAACTTACATTGTAACAACCTAAAATTGATCCAAAACACATTAGGTTGGTATGAGAATCATCATAGGGTCAAATCAGGTGAAAGTAGGTCAAAAAGTGCAAATTGGGAATTTTGGGGGAAATGGTCCAAACTCACCTGAATGATGTGAAACATGTTTAATTATATTAATACACTTAGAATTGACCCTAATCATGCTTTAAGTTGTTCAATTTGATCAAAATTGAATTAGGTCAAAATTAGGGTTCATGTGATAAAAATCCGCTGAATTTTTCTAAGTGTTGGACTGTTTTTCACCCATGTTCACACCCCCATAACTTGCTCAATATTGAACCAAATTGCATGATCTTTATATGGTTGGAAATATCAGAATTCAAGCTACAAAACGCATATATAATATCGCATTTTCATGCAACACAGAGCACACACCATGCTGAACAAAAACGCATCAGATTGTGAAAGTCTGTGTTACAGCTTTCTGATGTGCTGATGTGTCACACTTTTGAGTACCCTATACTACTTGGAATGCGTTGAATTATTTATATGTTATATATTGCATATAGGGGTACATTTTGTCTCAAGAAACTTTTGTGATTTAAGGTCTTTATCATAGCTAAAAGTTGACTACAAAATGCTTCAGTAAAACTGTCTGTCTGTGAGATAGTTGACTTGTAGTGTCTTTTTTGAGTGACGGGTTCAACTCCAAATTAGCTGAAAATTTGAGGGATTATAGTTGAAAATATTATGAGAATATTTCATTCTTTGATCATCTTGATTTGGACACGTGATCATATAGAACATTTGAAGATAAACTTGTATTTATTTAAACTGTTTCCAAAAATAGATAATTGATTTGATTGGGTTAATTAATTGAGATAAATCCGGTTGTATCAATTTGAATTGATTGGAAATAATGCTATTATCTATATATTACACGTTCTACTCAAGATTGATAGGGGCACAAGAGGTATTTTACAAGAAAAGAGGCTGCAACCCTAAAAATAGCTATATATGGGGCTGTTTGGTGTTAAACTTGGAGTGTAGCAGAAAAACTCGATTGATCCTCTCACAAATCGACTCCAAAGTGTTCATATACATGTTAGAGAGTGTGAGCAACAAATTTACAAGAGGGATCAAAGGCTGAATAAAAGTGAAACCTGATCAACAAAGCTGAACTTGATCGAGGTTGCTTTGCGCTTTGCTCTTGTCAAGCTTGTTGATGCATGATCGATCTGTTATGCTGAATGCTTTTCATTGAAGATCATCAATCAACTCTGTTGGGAAGTTAATTTATAGTTGTTATATGTTTTAACACGTTTATATAGCTTCCATGTGCTTATAATTGTTGAATCGAATCAGTAAAGACAGTAATCCCCGCCTGTCTTTCTTGTGCTTGTGTTGTGCTGTTTGTGGACAGGTTGGTGAGTGTTTTTGAGAGGTGAGTCTTGTGTAGCTACTCTCAGTAGTGTGGTGTATCTTACTTACTTGTGTAGGGGTAGGATCAAGTGGATTAGGACTGTTTTAAAGGGTTAAAACAAGTGGGATACTTAATTTCTTAGGTAGGTCATAAGGTTGTGTGTGGGTTATTGCTTGTTGTGTGTAGGGTCTTTGGTAGCATACACTTAATAAGAAAACCCCCCAGACGTAGGGCTAATTGCATTGGCAATTAGTTTGGCCGAACTGGTAATCATTGTGGTGTTCCTTGCTTTTAATTTACACTTACACACACAGATCGCAGCTTTGGATGTTAACTTTGATTGCATGATTTGAATAAGTTAAACTCGTTTGATGAACAAACTTAAAACATGAAAGTGGTAGCTTGACATGAGAGGAAGAGAGCTGAATCGAAAAATTAGTGTTTAAAGCTTTGTAGTCACTTGAATAAGGTGATACAACTAGGTGTGTATGAAAACAAAGAAAAGCGGGACATAGGTTGTTTCAAAACGATTTTAAAAGTTTTAAAGCACATTCAACCCCCTTCTGTGCCTTTACACCTAGCTAAGGATCCATATAGGACCTAACAATTGGTATCGTGAGCGTGGTTGGCTTGAACACTAAGCATCTAGGGTTGAAAGCCATTGCAATCAAAATCGTGAAACAGAAAATAGCTCTTTGCATTTCTTTTGGCTAAACGGTTATACATGTTTCCTTGAGTATTTATCTTATTGATCAGCATTATTGAACTTATATAAGCATATAGTAGCTTGTGTTATAGCCCTGAGATCTTCAGAATTTGAAACCATAAGTTGCATCTTGAACATGCTCTGCTACTTGGTAAACTGTCTGTGTAGCTGTCTCACTTGATGAACTGAAAATTTCACCGTGCCTTTTGAATTCTCTCCTGAGCATTTAGGTTTTTGTGTTATAAGGACTCTAACCATAAATTTTCAGCTTAATTGGATAAGTGTGTTGAGAGATTCAGTCAACACAAGTAAGCTGCCCTATCCTGTGAACAGTATTATGCTTACTGCATTTGCTTGACCTGAATTGTGTATTTTTGATTCCTTGTGTGCTTACCTATTTTATCAACCTTATTAAACATATATAAGTATGTTGCACATATTCCATCACCTGATAGCTCAATTAGTCCACATTTGTACAAATTTGCCATAGTTGACCATTCATTGATTTTTCCTATCTTGTGGTATTTTTGGACTATTGACACAGTGCTTAACTTATATAAGGAATATAGGTGTGATATTTGTAATTGTTGCCATATCTGCACTTTACACTTGGTCCTTGGGCTTTTATGTCTGCTTTTCAGAAATGACAAAAATGGCCACTGTGAGCCTCACCAGATGTACCTTCCACATTTGAGGCACAATACTATGCCTGGCTTGAGGAAATATGTGGAGAAAAGTCAAAATTTCCTGAGATGGAAAAGTTGGAGAAATTTGAAGAGTTGGACACTGGTGCTGGTAGATCCAGATCTGAGACATTTGAGGTAGCATGTGTTGCTCATAAGGTACTTGATGAAAACTCTATTATTAATGAATTTCTTGAAATGTTAATTGGTGAGCAACTTGATAAATGTGTTGAGATTCATTCATCCATGCTGTCATGTGCTACAATTGATGCACCTATATGTGATGTGGTTGAAATAAGTCATAACCTATATGTTGATAGTTCCACAGAGATAACTGAAACCATTAAATTTGATGAATCTGATTATGACTCTGATGTGATAATGTGCCATCAATCTACTGAAAAAGTTAAAATGAAATGCATGAAAATTATAGGGCACTTGAGCTAAAGTATGATGACTCACTCAAAGTAAATGATAAATTGCATGCTAGGATTAATGAACTCACTTGTGAACCGGAAAAACATAAAATCTGCATGTCAAATCTATCTCGAGAGTCAACTTATTTTGGAAAAGATGATGGACACCATAGGATGCCTAATGATAAATCTGAATAGGCTATGGTGAATTATGTGATAAACTCGCTCTGAATGCTATATCTCGTGAAGTTGAGTTCTGTTGTTCAATGCACTATCTGTTTAAGACTGCAACATAATGCATGTGACTGTCCCATGAAGCATAAACGTTGGATACCTGTTAGGGACTTAAACAAAGGTAAATCTTTGTTGCATGCTAAACCTGCTATATCTGTGGTAAATGCTAAACCAGCCATGCATGTTAATCCTTTGAGGAACATAAACCGAGAGAAAATCTGCTTTATTTGCTAAACTCGCTTATGTGAACAAAATGCATGCTAAATATGTTTATGTGCCAAAATCATCTCACTAGAGTTGTTAGTAATATTGTTCACCATGCATCTAATAGCCACATGTTTAATGTTGAAAATAAAAAGCTAAGGTTCCAGGATCCGTAAAAAGGATACCACCACGCTTTATGATTGCGTACACAATCTATGAAAAGGGATCATCTTCCAGGACTTGGAAGAAAGGTTGAAGAATGAGGATCTTTGTTGGACTCACTAATTCAAATTGCTCTAAGTGGGAGTTCCAAGAAAAGACTGAGCAAAGTTTGCTTGAAAAAGAAAGGAAGAAAGGTCGGTATGGTTTGTAGTCCGACACCCTAAGTCCATCTCAGGTCATAGGACCTAAGTTAGCTGAGACTAGTACTAAGGAAACAGGGAAAGATAGACCTGTTGGTATAGGCTGATATGGTTGCCATGCTATGTGTTTCTATGTTAGTGAGTATATGTTTTGATGATCCATGATCAATGATTACATGCATGCTAGATGTTGGTGAAATTTGCTAAATAATGGTGAAACTTGATTTTGAGATGAAAAATACATGTTAATGCATAAACTAAAATGAAGAAGATGATTTGAACTCTTGTTTCTTATATTCAATCATCTTGACATGTTTTGTGCTCTTATTCATCCTCAATACATGCCATGTGAGAAAATGTTTAGACAATTCATGCATATAGTCATTGATGCTGTATATTGTATGTTTAGTAGGGCAGATGTCTCATCTGACACGCTTTCACGCAGCCATGTTAATGATGAGCTAAAATATAAAGTTGTACTTATCTAAACTTGTGACACTTAATGTTGTCTTAAGAATCTTGTGCTTTCTTAAATGTAAAGTGTCATGGAAATTTTGATAGCTCATTTTAGAGTCAGAGTAAGACATACTGTGAATGCCTAATGTTTGAATGTGATAAGCTAAGCATAAATATTTACTTGGGGAATTGAACTATAAAAGTAAAAATGATTCACATAATAAATGTATTTGTCAGAAGTTGGTTGATGATTTGAGTGAGGTAGGGCATATCCCGAATGTCCTATACCACTATGAGGACCAAAAGCTCATGACAATAAAAATAGAGCTGCCTTATGATTTGGGTAGGTAGGGTATACCACGTATGTCCTATTATGCTATGATGGGCAAAAGCTCACTTCTGATGTGCTTATATGTGTAAAACATATGTGAATCAACTAATAAGTGGTAACAAATGGTATAAATGGAATAAATCAAAGGAAAGACTTAATCATTGCCACCTTATCCCCAAAGATAAACGGAAAGGCATGTTGTAGGAGTAATCCTCCGAGTATGTCGAAAAGCTTTAATCATGTTCTATCATCCTTTTCATGACATGCTACATTTTATTGGGCACATAATTACGAGGATCATTATATGTTTATAGTTTGCATGAGTATTGGCTAGTTTGCTTGAAATGTCAAGTTTGGATCTAGTGGAAATTTAATATGGTTCTCACACACACACACACACCGGATGAACATCTTACTTATTAAGTACATTGTATACGTCTTTGAGATGTCTATAGTGTGTTGAACCTTTGTGCTACAAAGATAATCTAAGCATTGATCTTGCTTTGGTATTGATCCATACTTTCTCTCATTATGCCACATTTTGACTTATGCCATGCTATATTGCTATCCAGATGACATGGTTATCACATTACACACACATAGTGCTATTCGAGACACTTTTTGATGCATGACAAAAAAGAGGAGAGATTGTTGTTGCATGTATATGTATGTGTGCTTACAAGAGGAGAGTTATTGCATGGTTAGTTATTTGTGAAAGAGGAGAGATATTGCATGTGATATGTGCTTAAATGCTGTTTTTGGGAGATTGTGAGATAGAGGGAGCATGTAGAAGAAAGATGGTGAATGATAGAGGAGAATCATGATAGAGGAGAGGCATCTATGAATGAGAAATTTGCATCCTTATGTGCTTATGTGATATGTTATATGCTTATATGATGCAAAGGGTATGGTACAACTGACATGAGTTTGACTAGTACATTGCCTGTCTCTACTTAGTATAAGGTGTTGAGATCACGACCTGGGAAGTTGGATCTCAACTTAGGAAGCTTGGTAAGCTAAGTGAGAGATGACAGGGAGAGCATAGAGTTAGAGGGAGCTAAAGGGTAGGTAGAGGTCAATGATACCTTTAGAGAAACCTAGGAAGCCCCTGTGTGCTCTAAATTGTTTTGCATGACATTATTTGATACCATTGCCTTGCATCCTCGATATATGCTCACACACACACATCTGCTATACATTTCAGATATACATGCTTGGTTGTTGTCATCATCAAAAAGAGGGAGATTGTGAGTATACTGGTTTTGATGATAACAACACATGATCACATTGGATCAATTGTGTGTATGTGTGAAAAGGCATGATTTCAACTCAAACATCACATAAGGCTAGAAATGGTAAGCCTCACTTGAAATGCATGATCACAAATCATGAGCTTAAATTGAGAATGTGATAGGGGCAAAATGGGAAAGGTGACCAAAGAGTTGACCTTAAGGGTAAATGGACATTTGACCTCAACTTACATTGTAACAACCTAAAATTGATCCAAAACACATTAGGTTGGTATGAGAATCATCATAGGGTCAAATCAGTGTGAAAGTAGGTCAAAAAGTGCAAATTGGGAATTTTGGGGAAATGGTCCAAACTCACCGAATGATGTGAAACATGTTTAATTATATTAATACACTTAGAATTGACCCTAATCATGCTTTAAGTTGTTCAATTTGATCAAAATTGAATTAGGTCAAAATTAGGGTTCATGTGATAAAAATCCGCTGAATTTTTCTAAGTGTTGGACTGTTTTTCACCCATGTTCACACCCCCATAACTTGCTCAATATTGAACCAAATTGCATGATCTTTATATGGTTGGAAATATCAGAATTCAAGCTACAAAACGCATATATAATATCGCATTTTCATGCAACACAGAGCACACACCATGCTGAACAAAAACGCATCAGATTGTGAAAGTCTGTGTTACAGCTTTCTGATGTGCTGATGTGTCACACTTTTGAGTACCCTATACTACTTGGAATGCGTTGAATTATTTATATGTTATATATTGCATATAGGGTACATTTTGTCTCAAGAAACTTTTGTGATTTAAGGTCTTTATCATAGCTAAAAGTTGACTACAAAATGCTTCAGTAAAACTGTCTGTCTGTGAGATAGTTGACTTGTAGTGTCTTTTTTGAGTGACGGGTTCAACTCCAAATTAGCTGAAAATTTGAGGGATTATAGTTGAAAATATTATGAGAATATTTCATTCTTTGATCATCTTGATTTGGACACGTGATCATATAGAACATTTGAAGATAAACTTGTATTTATTTAAACTGTTTCCAAAAATAGATAATTGATTTGATTGGGTTAATTAATTGAGATAAATCCGGTTGTATCAATTTGAATTGATTGGAAATAATGCTATTATCTATATATTACACGTTCTACTCAAGATTGATAGGGGCACAAGAGGTATTTTACAAGAAAAGAGGCTGCAACCCTAAAAATAGCTATATATGGGGCTGTTTGGTGTTAAACTTGGAGTGTAGCAGAAAAACTCGATTGATCCTCTCACAAATCGACTCCAAAGTGTTCATATACATGTTAGAGAGTGTGAGCAACAAATTTACAAGAGGGATCAAAGGCTGAATAAAAGTGAAACCTGATCAACAAAGCTGAACTTGATCGAGGTTGTCTGCCACTTGCCATCTTGTCAAGTCGTTGATGATGCATGATCGATATTATGCTGAATGCTTTTCATTGAAGATCATCAATCAACTCTGTTGGGAAGTTAATTTATAGTTGTTATATGTTTTAACACGTTTATATAGCTTCCATGTGCTTATAATTGTTGAATCGAATCAGTAAAGACAGAATCCCTGTCTGTCTTCTTTGTGCTTGTGTTGTGGCCTGTTTGTGGACAGGTTGGTGAGTGTTTTTGAGAGGTGAGTCTTGTGTAGCTACTCTCAGTAGTGTGGTGTATCTTACTTACTTGTGTAGGGGTAGGATCAAGTGGATTAGGACTGTTTTAAAGGGGTTAAAACAAAGGGATACTTAACGATTTCTTAGGTAGAAATTTGTTAAGGTTGTGTGTGGGTTATTGCTTGTTGTGTGTAGGGTCTTTGGTAGCATACACTTAATAAGAAAACCCCCAGACGTAGGGCTAATTGCATTGGCAATTAGTTTGGCCGACTTGGGTAATCATTGTGGTGTTCCTTGCTTTTAATTTACACTTACACACACAGATTGCGAGCTTTGGATGTTAACTTTGATTGCATGATTTGAATAAGTTAAACTCGTTTGATGAACAAACTTAAAACATGAAAGTGGTAGCTTGACATGAGAGGAAGAGAGCTGAATCGAAAAATTAGTGTTTAAAGCTTTGTAGTCACTTGAATAAGGTGATACAACTAGGTGTGTATGAAAAACAGTGAAACTGGGACATAGGTTGTTTCAAAACGATTTTAAAAAGTTTTAAAGCACATTCAACCCCCCTTACGTGCCTTTACACCTAGCTAAGGATCCATATAGGACCTAACAGTATTTTCTTGCTCATCCTCCTCTAAGTCCTTGTCTTGTGTGGCTTCCCGAAGGATGGCTTGCCTAGTGGCGTAGCCTCCAACTGATATACCAAAGCTTGTTGGGTTGAATTAAAAGCACTCTCTTCCTGCTCTTGAGATTGGCCACCGGTGTTGGAGGCGGTAGCTCCCCACCGTTAGGCGTTTAATACCACTTGGCGCGTTTTCGTGGCTTTCTATTGGCGTGTTTTGGGTTGCATGGTGATGGTGATGATGATGAGTCTTGAACAAAGTTGATAGTAGAAGTAGCCCTCCGTCTAGCGCTAATTGACGATGCTGGAAATCATCTGTGTGATTATCCGGACCTTGTTTTCCATAGTGGCAATTTGTTCAAGATAAAAAATTGGAAGAAAAAAAAAGATAAAATAGGGGTGGTTTTGTGATGATTATGACTGAGCCTGAGATATTAATTCCAAATTGCCTACGTATCCTGTATATGAGTCAGGAATCAAGTCTCTTCGTAGTTTTTGGGATTATTTATATAAAGGGGCTTTTGCCCTAGGCATGTCTGTGCCTTGTCCATCGTGGACTCTATTTCGTGTTCCCTAAGGCTTAGATTTGTCTGTGTCAAGCCATTGATTTAAGGAGATAATCACGGTAGTACAAATATAGGGTCAGAGTCTTTATGACTAAAGGATATTTCCATGTTTATCTTGTAAATATACGCACGTGTGCTAAATATTGGAGGTAGCTCTGGCCAACCTGCGTCGAGCCCCCGAGGCCATTATGGCCCAAACTGCTCTGACCTAGCTTCGTTGCGCCCTGAACGACCTGCGGTCGACTGAGACGCGAGTCAGTACTATCTCCCACCTGGAGTTTAGATCTGCCCTTAGGCTTAAAGTGGAACTCCTGACCCTTAAGGTTATAGTTTCATTTAATGTTTGATCAATGTGGGGATAACACATGACGAGATGCAGTCCGACCTCCATCAAAAACCATTGTATAATTTGGATCATTTGCATGCATATTTTTTGGGCTCCAACTTTACTACACCACAAACCCTATCCCCTTCCCTGTGCCCCATCTAAAAGCTGCCGTTTTGATCTTTTTTATGCGTTTCTTTTTCTTTTTTTTTTCTATTCCTTTCTTATTTCCCAGCTCCTTGTTGCCGCCATTTAGCATTTCCCTCCACCTCCTTCAATTCACTAATCTTTTCCTTCTCATTTCCCAAATCTGTCGATCAAAGAAAAAAAAAAAAAAATTTATACTGTTGTTAGTTGTTACCCCACCTCCTTCAATTCACTAAATCGTTCCGGTACTATATTCTTCAATCACTCTCGTTATTTGATCGGTTTCAATTATCAATGTCGTTATTCGATTGGGTTCAATTATCACGTATTGTTGTTATTTGATCGGGTTCATCAAAATTCTTCTTTTTAACATGAACTATTTTGAAGTTGTATATTATTGCTTGACCGATTTTGGCTTAGTAAAATGTTGTTACCCTGAAAAGAAAAGATAAAAATAATTAAAAAAATAATAATAATAACAAAGAACTTTCAATGGATATCCAGCATGGGAGATGATAATTTATTAAAACAAATCGTTAATTCGAAATATAATCCAGAATTAAAATTCCAAAATCACAATATTTCCATGTTTATAGAAGAAAATGACAACAATTTCAAGTTATACGCTTAATGTGTTTTGAGCCATATTGAGGGCACCACTGAAAATGTCCACTCTTAGAAGAAACATGGCTTCCATGTATTTCATTTCTACCGCCTTCATTAATTACCTGTTGCATTAGTAATCCCCACATGCAGCACGAACTCAAAACCAACAACATTTGAACCAATTTGAGTCGTATAATGTGTTGAAAATTATCTTCATGTTCATGTGAAAGATCATGTAAATAAGTAAAAAAAGTACGGAATTGGTTGGTAAAAGTAGCACGAAAAAACAATACACCGACAACTTTGTCATTTTCGTATCCTTATCATTGTTCAAATCCAACCAATATTGATTGGCTGATGTGGATCAAAATACACTTACAAAATTATAATATAAAGATGAAAGTGTTCCTAAAGATACTTGCCTTTGACAATTGTGGAAACAAATTAAGGAAATGATTGTAGAGTTGTATCCATCACGTTCAAACCCATGTTATGGTAATTAGCAGGATGCGAAATCTGCTATTTATGCAAAAAGAATAATTAATTTATATAATTAAACAAATCATCCAGTAAAATGCAAATTACAAAATGAATGGCATGTAAAAATTCATATACTTGAAAGGTTATATAATTGGATCAACTATAGGTACGTCACTGTTCTGGCCACCAAGTTGTGGAATGTCCTTTCAAGAACAAAAAATAAAAATAAAAATAAAAATAAATAATATATAATATATAATGATTTATTGATGTTTAAATGTTCAACCCATCAAACTTTGTATTGATGAAATGAAAATAGTACTTGTGAAGCCCATCAAACTTGTTTCAATTGATGAAATTAGTAGGATGTGAAGTAGGATCCATCATATTTACATCATTTACATTGTAGCCATGTTGTTGAGTATCATAAAAACATACACCATCTGTCCCATTTTATTTGTTCATATATATTTCGTTTTTGGTTTGTCTCAAAATAAGTGTCCATTTTGTGCATTAATTATCAAATTTCTCTAATTAATGTCATTTCTTCTTTACATTATTTACAACAAAAAATATGTAGCATTAAATGCTCAAACAACTAATTAAAGAGCATAAATGTAGAAATATATATTGGATCATTTAATGAGATTTAAAGCATTAACTATATTTTATTTGATCAGTGTGAAAGTGAAACGGGACAAATAAAATGGGACGGATGAAGTATATAATAACAATGTACAAATAACAAAATCTATTAATGGCTACATTTGAACGAGTCCGGATCCTCGGCTTTGAGAATCCCAGCTTTTCCCAACTTTGGGGACGTGGCGCATTTCTTGTGTGTTCTCCCTCCCTTTAAACTATATTCTCATCTTTTTTTCTATTTTTGTTTTTTTTTTTTAATTTATTTATTTATTTTTTTTTTATTTTTATTGAGAAGGATATTCTCATCTTTCTTACAAGCTTCAGTTATCACCTGACCGTTGCCAATATCTTGTCGTTGTAATAACATAGACAAAAAATTAAAGACGGTTGTGACATTATCTTCAACAACCTGAAATAGCAATAATCCATACATAAGTTATATTAGTTTTTGGTATATGTTGATGCCCGTTGACGATCCCAAAAATCGTCTATATAAACTTTAGGGTTCTTTCTCATTTTCTCTAACGATAATCCAATGGGGCTCCTAGAACACACCTAGAATACAGAAAACGATGGCCAAAGGAGGGGTGATTGTGTAATGTTTTAGACTGCACTTGATATTGATCAAGCTGCCTACGTATCCAATGTTGGGATTGGAATCAAATATTCGTAGTTTCTTATGGACCGTTTATATAGAGGGACTTGTGCCCTAGAGTTAGTGTGTGGCATGTCCATGGTGGACACTGATTGGCGAGTTCCCTAAGGAAAATGATTAGGACTAATTGATCTCCTTGATTTTAGGAGATAATTGCGATATTCAAATATTCGTATTAAGTGATAAAGATTTGAGCCTTTATGACTCGGGATTACTTCTATAATATCTGTTTATTACACACATGGGAAATAGGACTAAGGTCAACTATGGCCGACTGAGCCGGCCTGAGCTGAACTGACTGAACCCTTCTATGTTTTGGCCCACCTATGGAGGCCGGGGAAGATAACCGAGCTGGTGTCAGCTTGGACTATTGCGTTCGTAAGAGGCTGTCAGAAAGAGACTTAGACTGACCTGTAAAGTCCGACGCGAGTAAGTATGAACACAAGTGTTGGCCGACCTGCAGAGGTCGGGATAGCCTTTACGCCTATATCGCTTGGAGGTCGATACTGAATAGAGGCCGATCTATGGAGGGACCCGGGAGAGTAGCTGACCTATTCTGTCCTAACTGTTGGGGTATCCGAACCTCTAGACATCATTTCTCACTCTACATCTAATGTTGAAACATTATAGAGGTGCCACGTGGGAGAGTTCAATTCTTGGCATCGTCATAAGCCCCTCAAATCCAGCCGAGCTTTGATCACTCGGCTCGGATCTGCCTATGTGGTGGCCCAATTTAAATGTTTAATTTGTAGGTTTTGAATTTGACATGCCAGGTGGCGAAGCTAACTATGACGCGATTATAGCTATTCCAGGAAACGAGGCATCATTGCCCACTAATTCTAATTAGGGCCATTTTTCGAGGTGAGTGGGGGGTTATAACCCCGTCATATCAATCGTTTCAAAATAACGTGGGCTATTAAGTCAGAGGATCTACTGCGGTTGCCGATTGCCTTTCTTCTTCTCTCAATCTTCAAATCTATTTTTGCAAGTAAGTGTTTCTATTTTTGCTTTTTAGCTTTGTAGCTCGATTTACCTTGTCCTTAGATATTAACCTTATTTTCGCCGGAACCCTAAGTCCGATTTCACTAAGATGGCTATTGCGGATAGTAGAGATGTTGGGTCTATTTTGGGTCAAGAAGATTTGGGCAAGATATGCGAGCGGTACGGGGTTGATAAAGAAAGATTTGCTCCGAAGTTGCCTTCAGAACCGTATTTGTTTGCTCCGGACCCACTGGAGGGTTTTTGTACAGTTCACCGGGAATACTTTGAGGTAGGTTTGAGGCAATCTTTCTGCCTTGCATTCCACACGGTACTTTGGCACTATGGACTCGAGATTTCCCGGATAGCCCCCAATGGCATCAGGGCCATCATTGGGTTTGCTATCTGGTGTCGACTCCTAAATCTAAAGTTTAGCTAAAGAAGTTAAGACACTTTAACCACCGAGTAGGGGTAAAAGACCATCCCTACCGGTATTAGTGTTCTAGAAGACAGGTTCAGTCATCCGACATTCCCATACTTCCTAAGGGCAGGGATTCCTTCAAACGATGGAATGAGAGATTCTTCTATGTACGTCACGAAGACCATCCCGAGCTGAGTGTATGGAACATGGACGATTTGGACAAATACGATCGTTCGGAGCTATCGGACACGTTTGTAGAAAAGATCCGGGAGTCAGGGTATTCCATCGAGTGGCAGAATCTATACGACAAGCTGATCACTACTGCTCGGTTAGAGGATACAGGGCCCGACCCCTATGTAGAGTTTAATAAAACCGAGTGAAAGTCCTGTAGGACCTTTTTCCCTTTACAGCTTAGTTCCATATTATACTTATACTCCTATTTAACTGATATTTTGCTTGTATTTGCAGTGGTTGATTTTGCCAATCTTTTTGATGGGGCCGAGGGTGAAGTTGTTGTTCGTCAACTCTAACCGGCCCCACCGGTGCTAATCGTGCCCGCAGAGGATCCTATTATGGATGCCGTTACGGTGGGTACTTCGTCTGCTCCTTCTTAGGGTCAGGCCGATCTAGGCGTTTTCGAGAAGACAACAGAAAGAGGTCTGGTTGCCGGGAATTCGGGACGACCGAGGCCAACCTCGCACGAGGGTCATCCCTCAAAGAAAAGCAAGTCCAAAGCTTCTGAGGGAGCCCATAAAGAAGCTGCTTCTGAGTAGCAGTGGATGGCCAACATGTCTGATGAGGAACTGACAATTATTCGCTGTAAGACTGTGGAACTGGTAGGCGATTGTTCCTTCTCTTTTTGCTTTGAAACCGAGCTACTTATGATCCTAATTTTCCCTCTGTTTGCTCAGGGGGCTACGATTGGTGAAGAGGTTTTCAAGAGGTTGGAAAAAGCCTCTGGAGACTTAGATGCCCAAAAGAGTAAGACTACCTAGCTGAGGCAGACACGATAAGAGCTCAAGGCGGCTGCTCGGCTTAAGGATACGGAGATGAAGTCCCTGTAGGCAAAACTCGTAGCTCAAGAGGGTGAGTTGAAGTCCTTGGAAAGTGAGCTAGCTAAAGAGAGGAAGATGAAGGAAAATGAGGTCACCGACCTCCAAGCAAGAGTGGCCGATCTAGAAGCCATGATTCCGGTTCGGTGCGCCGATGCGATCCAGGAGTACAAGGCTTCGGGGGACTTTTACGCGGCCCTAAGGATGTTGCAGATCCCCGTCCTGAACCACGGGTACACTCAGGGGGGTTGATGAGGCAAGGATTCAGTACCCTTCGCTTGTCGTATATGATCTTCCTAAGAAGATTTATTACAAACCTAGGATGAGCCAACTTTATGATGAGCGGGTGAGGGATTTTAAGGCTGGGGTGGATATTGTTTTCAAATATGATGCTCAGCCAGCTGTTGTGTCTAGCTTGCTCTATCCTCCGAGCCACAGAATAGTCTGACCCCAGACCCTTAAAGTTTAGAAGTTTATTTTTACAGACTTTGTATTTCAACTTTGTTTGATGTTTTAGTAAAGGATTAATGAAGAATCTTTTGAGTTATCTTTTGTTTTTTATTATTGTTGATGGGGTATGCTTGTTGTTTTTGTTTGTTATTGATGTTTTTTATTATTATTGATGTGGTGTGCCCCTAGTATGCCATTCATTGAGTTTCTTGGATGGCATAATTGTATAGAGTATGTATAAGACCGAGCCTAACACTCGGGTTCGGGTGTGTGTGAGGCTAACCTAGTCAGTTTACGAGGAGCGAAGCTAGATTGCTTCAGCCTTCATCGAGGTTTAAGGGCATGCTGCCAGTACATTATTCCAAATTTCAGATGGCACTTATGCTCTAATAAAGACCGATCTCAATTCATGAGCTCGGGTGACTATAAATTAGGTATTGAATTTTCACAAGTCTGTAGTTCTATGTTAGCTTATGACAAGCAGGACTAAGTTAGACTGATCTTAGAGCAGATCAAGTTAGGTTAGGCAAGTTTTCCTGAGCAAGGTCATGTAAAACTGACTTCGAGCAGAGCCAGGCTAGTGCTGGCTTCTTGTTTAAAAGCACGGTGAGTAAGGCCAGTTCGGACTGACTTCTCGCGTTAAGTTTTAAGGATGAGCAGGGCCAGGCTAGTGCTGACTTCTCGTTTAAAAGCACGACGAGCAAGGCCAGGTCGGTCTGACTTCTTGAGTTATGTTTTTAAGGACGAGCAGGGCCAGGCTAGTGCTGACTTCTTGTTTTAAAGAACGGCGAATAGGGTCAGGTCGGACTGACTTCTCGTATTATGTTTTTAAGGACGAGTAGGGCCAGGCTAGTGCTGACTTCTCGTTTAAAAGTACGGCAAGCAGGGCTAGGTCAGATTGACTTCTCACGATAAGTTTTTATATGTGGAGTATATTAGTTAGTTGGTCCTTATAGGCTTATAAAGCAAGACAAATAAAGTAAGCACATTGACGCAAAGCAAAATTTATTCAACGAAACAGAAATATCCAGTGCTAATAGTGAAAAAGATGAAACCAAAGTGCAGAAATGAAAGGTAAACTAGAGAAAACAGTAAATGATAAAGACTTGCCGAACCGATCAAGCCAAGACAACTCATTTGTCCTTGATAGTGTCCACATAGCAACTTTTGGCGACCTCCGGATCTCCTTTGATCTCAACCGAACCGCGGGCGGTCGAAAACTTCAAACTGATGTGAGTTGGGGAGATAACAGCCCGAAGATCAATCAGAGCCGGCTTCCCCAGGATAATATTATATGCTACTGATGAGTTGACCACGACGTAATTGTCCATGAGAGTCCTCCCCGCTGATCCCTTCCCGAATGTTTTCGCGAGCCGAATCATCCTCAGAGGATGAACAGGAGGACCAGCAAATCCGAACAAAGGCACAAAAATAGGAGTCAGCTCCCTTAAGACCCATTGCCTGAAAGGCTGCAAAGTATAGGACATTGACGGCGCTACCGTTGTCGACGCAAACCCTCTTTACCAGATTTTTATTTACCACGACTTCAATAACCAGACCTTCGTTGTTCGAGACCAAGGGGAGTGTGTCCCTTGGCCTATAGCTCACTTCCTGAATAGGGATCTGACTTCCTCAGCTCGTCTGGATGCCCCCTGATTGGGCGTTTAGGATGCCAACCTCAAATGCACTGCAAGGGCCTCCCATAATAGTGTTGATGGTGTTGATTGGCCGATTGTCCATCTGTTGATCTTTATCCGGGGTCCGATCTCTTCTTCGCTGGGGCTCTCCCTACCGATTGCGATCTTGATTTTAGTTCATCTATGGGTAGTACTGTCGTCCTCGACGTTCTCCATACCGAGGTCATTCTACCACCTCATCCAATTTCCCTTCTACAATTGTTGCATCCATGTCTCGTTGGAAATCTCTACAGTTGTCTAGCTCATGTCCAGTGTCTTGGTGATACGTGCAAAATTTGCTCTGGTCCCTTTGGTCCAGGGGGCTCCGCAACGGCGTAGAAGTTCTTGCTAAACCCTTTCTTTCAATAAATACAAGCACTTGCTCCCGATGCCTGTTTAACATTGGGAAGTCTCGTGGCTGCAAGGCCCTTTTCTTCTCGGATTGGCCCATGGCCGATCCGATCGTACGGTCTCCAAACGACTTCCTTTTCTTGTCAGAAGTATCTTCGGCCTTATCCTTATTGGACTCTAACTTTTCCAGTTCTCGCTTCAGCCGATTGGCTTCTTCTCCTTGACAGTGTTTGAATGCTATCTCCAGGCATTCTTCCATAGATGCTGGAAGCTTACTGCTCTGCTTGGCGTATAGCCTCCCTTCCCGTAGTCCTGCCACAAGGACGCGATCTGAACATGATCATCGGTGTCTCGCACCTGAAGTGACTCTTCACTGAACCGTTTGAGTATTGCGGCACGGTTTCGTCTTTCTTCTGTTTGAGAGAAAACAAGTGGGTAGCATTTTTCTGAAACGGCTTCGCCGTGATAAGCGTTGAGGAACATCTTTCTTAGAGTATCAAAATTATAGATTGTCCGGGACGGTATCTTCTTGAACCATTCTCGAGCTCGGCCGGTAAGTAGTGCTGGAAACGCCTTGCACTTCATCTCTTTTGGGCACAATCGAGATTCATGTACGTAAGGTACTGGAACAAGTGGTCATAAGGGTCTTTGGTTCCATCGTAGGGTTCCAACTTTGAGATCTTGAGCATTGTGGGTCGGGGATAGTTGTCAATCTGTTTGGAAAAAAGAGATTCGTGGGCCAGGAGTGCTGATCTCCTTCCGGCTATGGCCTTGAGTTCAGCGTGAGCTGCCTCCATCGCCCAAGGCACAACCAGTTGCTTTCTCAAATTTGATGAAGTTGACCGATCATCCCTCTTGGCTCTTTTATGCCTAGGAGGAGAAGGAGTTTGCGGCCAGGTCCCATCATTGGGGTCATCCTCCTCCAGATCTTATTTCTGTGAATTCTCCCTTGATGGATCTCCGCCGTGCAGGTCCTGATCTTGTGAGTTTTCCTTGAGGGGGTCCTCTTCCTTAAGACCTTCTAGATCTTCATCTTCTTCATCCTCTTCTACCAACACTGTATTGAGAATAGCCTCTCTTTTGTTGCATCATCTAAAGCCGTGAATTGATCCACCAACGCTTGGTGAGTTGTGTCAAGAGAGACTTCTTCATGCTGCTGGTTCTAGTTATTGTTAGCGTTTGTTTCTGTCGTATGATTTGCATTGCTTCCACTGGTGGCTTGTTGTCACGTGGTCACCATGTTGATTATGGATCTTTTCCTGAGATTATCAAACAAAGAGGCCCTCATTCTAGCGCCAATTGACGATCCCAAAAACCATCTATATAAACTTTAGGGTTCTTTCTATAATGATAATCCAATGGGGCTCCTAGAACACACATAGAACACAAAAACGATGATCAAATGAGGGGTGATTGAGTAATGTTTTAGACTGCACTTGATAGTGATCAAGCTGCCTACGTATCCAATGCTAGGATTGGAATAAGTCTTAATTTGTAGTTCCTTAGGACCGTTTATATAGAGGGGCTTGTGCCCTAGAGTTAGCGTGTGGCGTGTCCATGGTGGACATTGATTGGCGTGTTCCCTAAGGAAAATGATTATGACTAATTGATATCCTTGATTTTAGGAGATAATTGCGATATTCAAATATTCGTATGAAGGGATAAAGATTGGAGCATTATGACTCGGGATTCCTTCTATAATTATCTGTTTATTACACACGTGGGAAATACGACTAAGGATCACCTCTGGCCGACTAAGGCGGTCCGAGCTAAACTGACTGAACCCTTCTATGTTTTGGCCGACCTGTGGAGGCCGAGGAAGATAACCGAGCTGGTGTCAGCTCGGACTATTGCGTGCGTAAGAGGCTGTCAGAAAGAGACTTAGAATGACCTGTTAAGTCTGACGCGAGTAAGTTTGAACACAAGTGTTCGCCGACCTGCAGAGGTTGGGATAGCCTTTGCACCTCTATCTCTTGAGGATTGATACTGAACAGAGGCCAATCTATGGAGGGACCCGGGAGAGTAGCTAAGCTATTCTGTCCTGACTGCTGGGGTATCCGACCCTCTAGACATCCTTTCTCACTCTACATCTAATGTTGAAATACTATAGAGGTGCCACGTGGGCGAGTTCAATTCTTGGCATCATCACCGGTGGTTCAGCAGCTACAACCTTTGACGAACTCGCAACTTTATTAACAATTTTTTTCTCTTTTGAGACCTTCTCGAAGTTTCTTCTCAATCTTTTTTCATCGGTAATTTTGTCTTTCTTTTAATTCCCGGGGAATTTGGAAAAATATTTACCAATTAAAGGAAATTAATTGTGGTAATCAGTTAATGGGAGTTATGGGGAGTTATTGTTGAATAAAACTTCCCATAACATCAGGAAGTTGTCAGAAAACAAATGTAGAGAAAACTTACGACCTTGAGAGAGGAAAAAGAAACAGAAAAGCAAAAGAAGACTTCTCCACAATTCTTACAAGTTCTTCGTTGGTTTTCAGAACGGAGTAGAGATTCAAAATCAAAAGAAGAAGGGCTATGAGTTGTTACAAAAAGTTTAGAGTTTCGAACAGGTATGAGTTTTAGCTCTAGTTATGGCTTTGATCAAGTTTGAAGGTTTAGATTTCCCAAATTCATAGATTTGTTGCTATAGAAGCATGTGATCAAATAAACCAAGTTAAGGGTTTTTTTACATAGGTTCTTAGTTGGGGAATCGAGTTGCTGTGGAATTTTGAAGGTTTTGGTTTGGAATTGTTAGCTAAAAAGGTAAGAGGCTCTTCCTAATGATTAATTAATGTTTTATGATGATAAGGTTGAGTTTTGACATGCTTTGGTGTTAGAAATTATGGTTAAATGTTGTAGTTAAAGTGTGAGATTCTATGGTATGTTTAGGAGATGTTTCCCTGATGTTTTGGTGCTTAAGAAGTCTGATTTTAGGTTTGGAAAGGGCTGGAAATCGTTCAGGACAAAGAAAAGGTGCAGGCAGGCTACAGGCCTGATAGGTGCACACCTAGCCTTTTCGTAGATGTATAAATACGAGTACAGAGAGTTCAGGGAATTCTCAGTATCCTTAGGTGCGCACCTATCGAATCCGTAGGTGTGCGCCTGTGGCCTAGAAATGCTGTTTAGCTCGTTTTCACGTATTTTCGAGTATGTAAGTTGGGGTTGGTTCCTAACCTTATATTAATGATATATACAAGTTAAATGAACATGAACAAGCCATGATTAAGCTTCTAATGCATTTAGTTCCGGCACTGAATGTACTCTTCCTAAGAGTTGAATTTCGGGACCGTCGGAAGAGTGTGATTGGTTTGTGCTTTGGTGAATTAGCCTTTGGTAGGTTCCTAGACTCTACTGTCCTAGACACCCTACCTACCTCAGCCTTCAACCATCAGTAGGTTCTTAGACTCTCTCGTCTGAACACCCTCTTCGACTAGATAGGTCTCATTTGAACAAGTCACCGACCTCATGACAAGATCTTGTTTGATCAAACTGTTGGACATATTTTAAGTTTTAGTGATGAGTGCCAGGCTAGCTGTTATAGACCAAAGGCAAAAAGATGTCTAGATTGAATGTATAGGCTTATTAGAGTTTGATCCTTGTATAGATTTGATCAAACAAGCATTGTAAAAGGTCAGCTGACTTTCATCAGCAGACCTATCTAGGTCAGTAAGGTAGTTGAGTCAGTAGACTAGTTTAGAAACCTGCTGAAGACTGAAGGCTGAGGGTTCAAACTCAGTTATTAAAGGATGAGGGCTCAAACTCAGTTATTGAAAGCTAAGGGATCAAACTTAGTATTTAAAATCAAGGATATGGAATCAGAATTTAGGGAAGTCTGTGAAGACCTAAACTGATTACATATACCTTGTGTACAAGGTCTAAGTTCCATAAGTTAAGTGATGATTGGAACTTAGTTTTGTTCAAATTGGTGTAATCTAACTTCACTGTTAAAAGTTCGATAAAATACAGTCAGCTAAAGTGCTTCATAAACACAGCAAACTTCAGACAGCTAACTGACAAGTATTTTAGCAGACTTACATACACATGAACCTGCTGAACATATATTTCAATTTAATCAAAGGTAACATTGGAAGATTACAAGGATAATGACAGATAAAAACTCTTGATTTTATCAACAAATCAATGGTCAAGATTAAAGGGGCGTTGGAATGATTCAAAACTTTATCCAATGGATACAAGTCAAAGGATGGACAGTCTGAAAACTGTCAAAAAGTAAAATGACAAGTGTCAGTACTATGTACTGGGACAGAATGCAAGTCAAGATGGGGACAAATCTGAAACGTCTATGTTTGAATTTCAAACATAAGTCACAAGGATTCTCACCTATAAATAGAAGACCCCTGATACATAAATAGATGATGAAAATTGAGGAAAAACAGCAATCTATCTTGAGCTATCAGATTCTTATCAAGAAATCACCTGGACGGCGTTCATCGAGCATAAAGCTACCGATCTAGTAAATTCTTCAAGTGTAATCTGCTATCAAGCCTCATCAAGTTTACACACTTGAAGACATCAAGCTGCTGATCATTTCATCCTGATCAAGCTACTGAAAGCTGAATCACTTACTTCATTCAAACTTTCTTTTACAAGAAACGTGTTGAAGACAGTGAAGCATCTTTGGGTGTCAATGACTGTTGTTTGTGGTGGAGCTGGTGAAGAGGCAATCCTACCCTTCAAGGACTAGTGGAATACTTTGGAGCAGCAATCCTACCTGTTTCAAGTGTTCAGCTTGCGAAGCCATAGTTATTGGTGAAGGACAGACAACTTAGGGATTTTTGTAACTGCAAACTCAAAGATCTCTAGTGGATTACCTCCAACGTCTTAGGAGAAGAGTGGACTGACAAGATTACACCACCTGGACTCACTATAATAATTGCCTACTTACTTTCTGCATTTAATTTCTGCATTTAGTATATTAAGCACATTAACCTACTGGAACTAGCAACTAAATCACACACACTTACACTACTTAGTATCATATTTTAACAACAAGTAATAAGGCTTAACTTGAATAAATTCTGCTGTAACAAATTCAATAAAATCAACAAATCAAGAGACTCACCGAGTCGTGTCCAGAGACTCTCGAGTGGTCGTGAGACTCATCGAGCAATCAAGAAGCTCTCGAACTTGTTGAGTTTGTTAACTCCAAAAGTTTTAAGTGTTAAGTTTATTCACCCCACCCCCTCTAAACTTAACCAAAGCCTTTTCAAGGGACCAACAGAAACCTATACAAAGATCAAACTCTAGTGAACCTATATATTTAATCTAGACATCTTTTTGCCTTTGCTCTATAACAGCTAGTCTGACACTCATCATTAAAACTAAAATATGTCCAACAAATCCAAAGATTGAATGCTAAATTAAGAATTCTTAAAGGCAAGGAAAAGAATTATGAACAGAATCAGTATAAGTCTGCTGCACGAGCAGTGGCAACTGAATCTATTGCACAATCAAGTTCCACAACTGCATAAAAATTCGGGAAGACTTATGGTGATAGAACAGGCCTTGGATTTGACACTCAACAACCTTTTAAGGATGGATCAAGTAAGGCTGTTGAGCCTAGTGCTTGTCCTAAGTTTGTGGTACACAAGATCAAACACCTCAAAAGGTTGTTGAGGTAGTAAAGCCTACTAAGAATGCTTCAAAGAAGCAAAATCGGAAGTCCAAAGAGACAGCAGCACCTAATAAAAAAGGTACATCTAAAGGTAGGTCTACTGGACACTCTAGACCGCTGATAACAGATCTACTAAAAGATCTGCTAGACCACAGAAAGCTAATCCTAGAACAGTGAAGAACCAGATATATTCCAAAGTCAACAATGTCAAATCCAAGAAAGTTAATCATTCGAGGGATACCCATCTCAGGGGGAAAGGCAGATTGTTTCCTACTGATGAAGATTGGAATATTCCTGCCCCTGCTGCTAGAAACAATAGATTGAACCATAATGCTAAGGCTAGACCTCAGCAGTGGAATTAGCAGAGGACTCAGCAGAGACCTCACTAGAGGACTCAGCAGAGACCACAATACATGACTGTTCCTAACAGACAACAATCATATGGTTATGCTAATACTTCTAACAACAGAGATCACTTCAAACAGCATTGTGTGCCACAAGGCCAGAAACCAAATGTGAATGCTACACAACCAAACACTAGATTCTATGAAAATGTAGCATACATGTATGAAAGAAAGTGCAACACTTTTGAAAGAAGACCTTATGGAAGTTTGCCAAGGGTTGTGCTTACCACTGACCACCATGGACCCAAGCAGATTTGTGTACCTAAAACAAATTAATTTCTTTTGTAGGGTGTTTGGTACTTTGACAGTGGATGTTCCAGACATATGACAAAGAGAAAACACTGTTTGGTGGATTTTGTTGCCAATGATGGACCAAAAGTCAACTTTGGAAACAAAGACAAACCTGGATATACAAGAGGATATGGAAAGTTAGTAAAGAATGGACTTACAATCAAGAA